>JAHBCN010000069.1:0-87500 GCA_019359885.1 Listronotus oregonensis
AAAATTATTGCATGTTTTAAAAATAGAAAGGTAATAATTATAGGTAAGGTAAGGTAATAAAACTGACGTTATAATTTTATTGACACTATTCACGCAATATTTTAATATATTGATTAATTAATTCAGTATCTATTTTCTTAATAAGTAATCGCTAAATTATTTAAATTTACTAAAATTATGAAAATTATTTCTCTTTAAATTAGGCAAGGTAAAAAGGATTATACACATTGCTTAATTAATGATTAGGCATAAATAAATATATAGAGTTGGGAAATTCCAAATAATAATGAATATGCACTCGGAAAATAAGGGACAATAAATAAGTACTTTGAAATACATTTAAAAAAAACAATCTTATTTGGGACTATTGGCGTACTAAAAAGGAAAGTCATATTAGAGAACTGAAGACCGGAAAGTAAGCAAAGCTGTGAATAAATCTGTACAGTTTTCATTTGTGGCGCAATTCTTAGGTCTTCTTGGATGCTTTCGAGCGAGAAAAAGTTTATTACGATTCCGATGTGGGAACCAGCTGAAAATGGCCCCCCAAAGTCCAAAAAGTAAGTTTCCCGCGAATATCTGCCAAAATATGCGAATAAGAGAATTTTTGTTTAGACAAAAAATGAAGATCACCTCGAAATCCACAAAAATGGTTCTTACCATTTTTTTCGCAAAAACGGCGGTCAAAAAATCCATAACATTCCACACTGGATAGATGTGGTAGTAGTAGTTTCTTACTAAAACATGCAGATGGGCAAATCATTTTTTTATCAAAACGCAAGAAAGATGGCGAAGGAAATTTTCTGGGATCACTGAACATTTGCTAAGGTCTCATTATAAAAAAGAAAAGTTAATAACAAACCATTTTTTCAAAAAATATCAATAAATTAATGAGATACTTTCAAAATATTGTGAAAAAAAAACTTTGACCGCTTTTTTTAATATTCTAGAAATATCAGAATGGACCCAAACTCATATACAATGATAGGTACGGGTTTTTCCCTGAAATGTGAATGATTAAAAAATGTACATTATTTTCCGAGTAATG
The DNA here is from genome assembly GCA_019359885.1 of Listronotus oregonensis. NCBI lineage: Eukaryota > Metazoa > Arthropoda > Insecta > Coleoptera > Curculionidae > Listronotus > Listronotus oregonensis. Next base: position 1,046 of record JAHBCN010000069.1, read on the forward strand.
GAACAATTCGTCCGCCCGCTTATAACTGAAACCATGAAGATACTGGCATTCTAGCGGCAGAGCGGCAGCTGGAATGAGGGGACTTTTGGGTCCCGTTATCTCGAAAACTATAATTTTTCGAAAAAAAATATAAGGACCATTTTTGTAGATTACAAGGCGATCTTCATTGTTTGTCTTAACAAAACTTCTCCAATTTCGGGCCTTGAGGACATTTTCAGCCCTTTCCCACCTGTTAATGTTGATTAACTTTTTTTCGCTCAAAACACGCCACAAGGAAAAACTGTACAGATTTATTTACAGCTTTAGTCCTTCATTTACTGGACTATTAGGAAAACCTGATAACCAAATTTGGTGTTAAAATTAGCTGAAAAAACCCTTAAGGCAGTTTACTCATAAAACGGCCTTTCTTAAAAATTAAATGAAATTGAAATATAGGATTAATAAAAGTGTCTCTTATCTAATAAAAAAACGAAATTTTTTTATCGTCGGTGAAAAGATATATTAACAATTATACTGTCATGATATACATTGTGAATATCTGTCATGTATGAAAGCCATGCATTCATTTCGAATATCTAGAAAACAGTTCTTACGATATATATTACTGAATAACAAACACATCTCATGTGTTGTGTGTACAGTCTCCTACAAAATATTATTTTCAAGCATTGATTTGGACTGACCCTTACTTACTATAAGGCGATAATTTTGTCTACGATTATCTCAAGTGAACTACTTTAATTAGAACTGATTGTGTATGTCTTGGAGCCGTTTTACACATACGACACTTAATCCGAAAATAATTGCCAGAATTGTGCCAAAAATCTACACAAATATTAATGTGTTATACAAGTTAATTATCATTAATTGAAATTTTGCAGTAAAAATGCCAAGCATGTTCTATGTTTTAGCAAAGGAAATTGAGAGAATCAACAAGAATTGATGCAGAACAATTCGGGGTGGGTAAATCGATTCAGCCTAAGAACATGTCCTTAATTAAATCATTTTTAATTTATTATCGAATTTCATATCCTAAATACGTCCATAGTTACAAACATAATCCCAAGATTTCCAGCAAATTAATGGTATCCCTTAATCTACATCACTAATAAAACAAACATTTTTTCCATTCTTTTTTCACAGCCACTTTTTTATCCATTGTTATATTTTTTATTTTTAAACATATTTTCCTTAAATATAAAACTAAAAAACAATCAACTGTTGCAACACCATAGACACAAAATAATGCTAAATTTTTAGTAATAGGTTTGAATGCTTGCTTACTCGAGCAGATGTCCTTCAGGAGAAAACACATTCACACACTGCTATATCAACAAACGTTGTTGCCAAGGCTATAACAATAATAACAGTAATTACAAATTATTTCTGTGAAAAATAGGTCCAATTCCTAATAATGATATTTTTTTTGCTATAAATTAATAAAAATTTAATTATGAACTTTGGATGTATGGATGTCTTTGTATGTCTGTCTGTTTAAAATTAAACATGATCTTCCGAATGTGACAAAAAATGTTATGAAAAGAATAAACACTTTGTTAAAGGCCAGTTCAGTGGATTTAAATGAAAAGAAATTATACTATTGACAAATATTTTAAACGCATCCAAAAAAAACGTCAGTAAGAATACACATTTTAAAGTCTTAAATTGCCACTACAGAGAAAACAATGCAGAAACAACACGATATGCAAGACATCAAATAAGAATAAAAGTTATTTAACTCTAAAAAACTAGTCATTATTGTGTTGTTAAATTGTAGAAAAGAATCAATGGGATCGTACATTTTTGAATAATAAATGAATATTTATTATTGTTCTATATTTTCAGCATTTCTTGTTATGTGTAGATGCCATAAAAAAATAAAATTGTTAAAATTCTAAATCATATTTAACATCGTGTATTCCATCAACTATAAATATATTTTTTAATCAAATTTTAACTCTCCAAAGGAAAAATTTACTTAATTAAAATTTTATTATTATACAGCAATGTTTTTAAATAGTTTTTATTACAACGAATTTGGCGTATTTTCCACAGAAATAATCCTGATTACTGTTACCATCGTTATAGCTTTGGCAGCAGAATTCATTTATACAGCAATGTGTGTGCGTATCACCTCTTGTTGGACGCCGCTCGAGTAGCGAGTGTCCAAACTTATTACCAAAAATTTAGCATTGTTTTGTGCGTCTCCAGTGAAAACTATAATTGTCTTTGCTTTTATCTACCTACATCTGACATAATTTAAGGAACATGATGGGCTTTTTTTCTATTTATAAATTTTTCATCTTTCCAGATACTATTATACTAATCCAATGAAAGCTGTTTACCAAATTAGCATTTGTGCGCATGAGTATCACATAAACTAACCAGAACTAGGTAGGTAGATTTAAAGTGAGTGGGTATAACACCCTTCCACTGTGACCGATTGGTCTATTGTGGCTCAGAAGAACTAACCAAAAAAACTTTTGAACTTAAAATCAAAAGATTCATTCATAATCGGTTACGTTCCGATCACATAAGATTGTATGTGCTGGCAATATGCTTTTTAAAATTACTTACATTTGAGCAGTGAATGACATTTCTGAGTTAAATATTAACCTTATTTAGTTTTAATTGTGTTAAAAAACTGTATTTTTCCCCTATGCGTTAATTTTTTTTGTGTTCAAGGTCTAAATAATATGAAAATGAATAAACAATATCTCACACCTCTCCATTTATTAAATGCCAGTGGTCCAGTTTTCAGAAGTTTGCAAAAAACTATATTTTAATTTTAATTTTGATACTTGTTTTAAGTATTATCATGCTTTCTGTAGCATATTATGTATGCTCTTCAATTTTTAGGTTTAAGTTCTGAAACGCCCTCTATATCAATATAAATCTTTTATGTTATTTTAAAATGACAACACAAATATATTACCTATTTGCTTTTCAACATAAGCGGCCTCCTCTGATGTTGCTCTTGGGATAATTCCTGGATCAGAAAGACTTGTCCTCAATAATGAAGACATTGTGAACAGGAACAAAAACACTCCGATTATTGGTATCGCTATCGTAACATTTTCTGCTAGGTATTTACAACTGGAAAATTTATTTTATAAACAGAGGTTTGCTAAGGATTAATAAAAAATATGAAAAATATATGTTACCCGAGTGATTGAAGGTTAATTCATAATGGTGGTTAACACTTACTCGAATATAAAAAAAAGAGTACAAGTTCCTGTAATCAGAAACACTGTCAACAAAAACACCCCAGCATTAGGGGCTGTCATGAACCTTCCACTGCAGTAAAATCTATTTCTGCCTTGAAATATTTCCCATTTCCTTGTTACTCGCTCTTGTGCCATGGTCATATTGATACCTTGAATACAAATCAGCATTTCTCATTTGTTTTTTTGTAAGACCATAATTATAACAAACTACAAATATTTTAAAAATACGCTGGGAAATTTTAAAGTTATAAGTAGTGTTTCCTAGACAAAGTTTTAATAAGTTGTAATTGTTACTTGAAACATGACTTTCTTAGTTGATTTATATATTGCTGTAAAAACCATGCCTTTGTTCCTAGCATGTATGACATTTTAAGAAGCTATTTAATATAACTGTATAACATAAACAAAAAATAATTATAGATGGTATAATTATATCAACTACATTGGTCGACCTCTGATCAGGGTCTTACAAAATTATATCTTCAATGATAAAAAAATACTTACCTGGTGTTTGAGTTAGACATAAATCAGTCAGATTGGGGTGTTTTACAGTCATATATTTCTCTACAAACTAAAAAGATCTTAAACGAAACCTAAACCTACAAACTAAAAACGTTATTCACTTTTAACTCATTATTTCATGTATAGTTTTTCTCGCTATTCGGTCTTCCGAATTCACACATCGTTTTAAAACACTTATTGCACATTTTACTTCATAATTATTCTTAATTAGCACAGTAATCTCAAAAAAATCGTCACTGTGATAATCAAAATAGATTGTTGACTGACAAACTAAGAAAACATTCAGACATTTTTCCGATCAAGATCCATAAAGTTTGAAGTTTCAATGCCCTTGACCCACATGTTTGTAGCAACAATGTCAAGTGATCAAAACTTTTTCTTGAAGAAATTGTCCAGCAACAACTTAAAATATGTATACAGTTAATTTATACTTCCATATTGTCCTTTTTGCTTTTTACATGTTTTTTTTTTTCATATCCTTAATAAAGCCAGGCAAAACGTTATTGTTAAGTTTACTACTCTTGGTTATAAGATACAAATTACAAATTCACCCTTCGAATATATACTTTCTATAGGCAGTCGCCACCCTTTTCCACTGACAATTTAGCACGTTGAGCGAGAAAGAAAGCGTAAACATTTGTTCTTTTTTTTTCGCACGCTTATTCCCATGGCCAAGCAGCAAGGCTGCCTTTAGCAGGTATATGCTCGAAGAATTTTCTGTTAATTGACTAGCATCAAGGACATAAACCGGGGGAGAATTTTTTATAGCTCTCAAGCAAGCAAGCCTTCGAGCATATACCTTCTAAAGGCAACCTTGCCGCTTAGCGGTGAGGTGAGGTCGTCGGCCATTGTCAGCACACGGAGCGAGAAAAAAGGTTGTACCCTTAATTTCTTTTTTATTTTTGGAAATGTCAATTGTGACCTATTAGCTTAAAGCTGGAGTCTCATGCGTCCGATTTCCGACCATCCGACGTACGAAATTTTTTTAAATTTTTTGTCGGAAAACTTGCATGTCTCATTGATCCGAATTTCGGATCCGATATCCAATCAAAAGAAAAGAAAATAAGAGCATTTTAAAGGTCAACCTGTGAAATTGCAATGAAAAAAAGAGGAAATAATAACCTAATGGAACTAAAATATTATTTAATGGAAGAAGAAGTGGTTGTTGAGTATGAGGTAAATTTAGGTTAGGGTTAATTTTTTTTTAAAGATTTTAAATTATAACTGTTTATTTTAATATTCAATATAAATTGAAATTATCCCAACAAAGTTAATAAAGTAAGGTTTGAAAACCAGAAAGAAACGTTCGATATCCTACAAAATTAAAATTAATTTAACTCCATCCGACGTCGGATAAAATGTTAAAATATTCGGATGAAAAATGGCGCCAAAATGTTCTGACCAATCAAAATACTTTCGGATGATCGGATCGTCGGAAATCGAACGCATGAGACTCCGGCTTATTTAAACCACGGAACAAAAAAGGGGAATGGATTAGTATTCTGTAAAAAAATAAGGAAAAAGAAAGTCAAAATAAGGATCACAACCTTGTATCCTTTAAAGGTAACTCATAAGTTTGTCACAGTTTCGAAAGAGATAAAGAAAAGGAATGCCAAAGAATTAGCTTACAAACTCTGGTCCTAGGTTTCTGTTTGACCTCCGATCAGTGAAGTCATGCGATAAAAACCTACGTAGCTTTTTTGGAAAGGGGGAGCCGTATTAACTGATTTTAATTCTCGAGGTTCAACGAGATACTTGCGCCATATAAAGGGATCCTTCTTCTGGGGATGGATTTAGGAGCGAAAATTTCTATAAACTGGTGTTAGTTGTTCCAAGATTGTGTTGTGCGGGAGGTGTTTTCTAATGGCGGATGATAGATGACACGCGCAAAAAGCCTCAACATGCAGAAGCTGGTTTGACTGACAGTAATTTGTGTCTTGCATTAATTTAAAATTTATATTAAATTTTTTTGAATATCTTGAGGCTTCGAGCCTGACATCCAGATTCTTCACCGACAAAGCCCTGTAAAGCTCTGCCTGGAAAAGGGACTACTGGCAAATTAGACCTGAGGGGACCAGAGCCAAAAACAAAGAAAGAAAGAAGAAAAAAAGTTGAAACCCTAACCTTTTCTCGTTACCCTCGTACACATAACCTTATTTTAATATTTACTAAAAGTTTTTTCAATTTATTTTAAAAATTAAAACAATTATGTACTTTCGTTAGTTTTTGATGAAAACTTAAAAACAAAAAAATGCCAGAGATGCAGAATATAAATCAAGAATTATTCGGTGACTCAAAGTTTTATCACAAACCAGTAAAAGAGATTGAGGTATATACTGAAAATTTATGAAATTTAACTGCGTATTTATAACTGTTTATAATCTTGACGTTTCGTTAGCGTTGTCGTTTCGCTGCTGCTCAAAGTCAAATGACAATTTCGGCGAGTGCGTTTATAAATGGTTACATTAAATGCCATAAGTTTAACTTGCTAATGGGAACTGCAACAATAGCAGTAACAAAATGTCAAGTTTATAATTTTACACCTTAAGGCACAAGTCTGCTCTAAAAAACCTTCTAAATAATATTTTTTTTTTAGGAGAAATGGAAATTAGTACCAGCTTTCTTGAAAATAAAAGGACTAGTTAAACACATATTGACTCTTTTAATTATTTTATTAATGTAGAGATAAAGAAAATTGTAGAAGCTAATAATAAAGTTACTTGTGATGCAGATCCATTATTTTATATTAAGTATGAACATTTTAATGGTTTCACTAAAGTAATAGCGGCTCATAATATTTCTTTGAGTAATTATAGATATTTCTTTCTAGATACACAAATGTGCATGTTGGTACTCCAGATGTGGATGAAGGATTTAACATAAGTAAAACAACAACACCACATGAATGTAGGCTTAGAGATATGACATATTCGGCCCCCATTTCTGTTGATATTGAGTATACTAGAGGTACCCAAAGAGTTGCAAAGACTGGTTTATTAATTGGAAGGTACACTGCTAAGTCGGAACAGTCATTAAAAAAATAACAAGTTTCTTACAGTACAAAAAAAAATTATTTAATTTGTTATAAGATCTAAAAAGTACATACAGCTTTTATGACAAATTTAGTAGCTATATAAATATTTTTTCTTAACAAAGCAGAAACCTGTTAAACAATATTTTAAAAAATGTATGGATTTTTGATTTATAATCAAACAAAAACATACTTATATTATATTTGAAAAGTTTGAAATTATTGCTGTAACTTCTAAGGCTGGATTTAGGTTTTGACAGATGGACAGTAGCTATATCAATAGAAATGTATGATTAACTACAGTGCGAAGCTGATTGTATAGCTATATCACGCACTGTAGTTAATCATACATTTTCATTGATATATTTACGTAAGACTGATGTCGGTGCTGACTATCCATTGAGTGCTAAATCCAGCGTAAAGGTAGTACCTGGTATCTGCACCTAGCATCTTAACTAATACATTAGGTGTGCAGTAATAGAGTTATTTTAATTTTTAGCCCATCTACTTAATTTTCTACATTATTAAAAATTGTGATTTAAAAAAAACTTCCTCAATGTTATGTTACTTTAGATTTCTTTCTGTTTAAACTTTAAGCAAAACTGCTAGAGATCAAACGCTGTAAGAACAACACCGATACGTCACAGTCTCATATGGCAAACTGATATAAAACCGTGACGTATCGGTGTTGTTCTAACAGTGTTCGATCTCTAAGTCTGAATTGCCCTAATATAATAATTTATTTGATATACTTAATAATTTTTAGTTGAAACAAATTTAAATTTATTGCTCTTTATACTGTAAGAGCAACAATTTCTATAAATGGTAGATATTTTTAAAGCAAGAAAATTTTATTAATAATTAAATATTATGATTATTACTTTTTAACTTTCCACCGTAGGATGCCCATAATGCTTAAATCATCAAACTGTGTCTTAAGCAACAAATCTGAATTTGAATTAGCTAAAATGAATGAGTGTCCTTTAGATCCAGGAGGATATTTTGTAGTAAAGGGGCAAGAGAAAGTTATTTTGATCCAAGAACAACTTTCTAAGAACAGGATGTTGGTAGAAGAGGGAAAATGGGGAGTGCAGTGTCAAGTGACAAGTTCAACACATGAAAAAAAGTCTAGGACAATGGTTTTTGTCAAGGGAAATAAATATTTTATGGGACATAATAGTTTTACAGATGTAAGTATTGAGTCGTCATCAAATCTGAATCAACTACTACATGTATACTAAACCCTTTCCACCTCTTTAAGCTTTGGGTAATGTCACCCAGAGGAAATAAACAGTGATTTTATTGTGTCATAGTTTCATTACTTCATTATCTATATACCATATTTTTTGTTAAAACTTTTTTTTAACTAAAATAACATTTAATATAATAAAAAAAAACTTTGCTTTTGGATTGCTGTTTTAATGTTTAATGGAAATCAGTTCCCTTATGATATGTTATAACAATTTTTAATGATGTCATTTGATAACAATAAGAAAGTAAAATTATTTTATATTTATTTTTTAGTTAAAATAAATAGTAATAAATATGTTATTTTATTTTTGTTGAATTTGCATATTTCTTATAAAGCATTATACAAACATTTAAAAATAAATAGAATTATAATATATAAATATATAAGACATAAAGATATAAATATAAAAAGATAAATACAATTCACCTAGATGTGAAACATCTGTAAGTGCATAATTCATTATATTCATACTACTACACACTCACAAGCATACCTTAAATAATTTAACATCCATAACCAAAAAATAAGAGAAAAAGGAAAATCTATTATTTATAAAAATTAAGCATCACTTAAGATAAAAAAAAGATATCACCTAAAAAAACCTTTTAAATTGTAGGTAATTTATAATTAGGGACCGGACATCGATAAAAAACCATTACAATTTCGAGGCTTAAAATGATATAGAATATACCAAATAAAAATGCAATAATAATTCAACATTCTTTAGTATTTATGGTTTTTATTTTGGTATTTTTATTTGGTGTGATTTCTTGTAGAATAATACAAAAGACGTGGCAATAGTAAAAAATTTAGAAGAGTTTTTGCAACAACAAAAGAATTAAACTATGATAATTTGTAATGCTTTTATATAAATTATATGAAATAAATTAAAATTAAAATAAACTTTTTGTCTATATAAATTTACAAATATTTGATTACACCTCTATTAGGGTTCATATTTATGCAATTAACCCCACAAACATAGTTTTGTTGGTGGAAATGCAACTCTCCAAGTGCAGTACGAAAACTCTCCGGGCAGATTTGTTGTAAACTCATAAAAACCAGTTCCGTTACATAGGGTAAATCATATTATATTGGTTCCAAAATAATTTGTTATATTTAAACAGGTGGAAGTCGCTTACAGGCAAATAAATAATGAGTACAAGTAAAAAAATGAAGCTGGAGTGGGTCTTTCCATATTTTACTTTTTTATTAGAAAGTGAAAGAGGTGTTTTTTATCTTTGGACAGTCCTCGAAGGCTGTGCCCGAAGCACTAACGTACCGTGGATGTCTTAAGTGTGGTGAGAGGGAACTTAAATATTTGGAGACTGGAAGAAGAAGGAAAACCTTTGGCGGGTAGCAATTTCCATAGTCTGGACACTCTAGCGATGAAGGAAATACGAAAGCAGGAAGTTCAGGGCCTTTGTAGTTAAATTGTAAAAGGATGCATAAAAGTTGCACCAAGTGTTGCTCCGTTGGGAGCTGCCAGAGGAGGTATTATACTGGAACTCCCTGAGCAGAAGCCGTGATAATACCTAAAGAAGAGCGACAGATCCCCTACAGCTCGTCGGTGGGCAAGAGGACGAAGCTTTTCTGTGATCGTGGGATTAATTATAAGATGAACAGCTCTTCTCTGAATGAGTTGTAGGAGACATTCCACAGACATAAGAACAATATTCTAAAGAAGGTCTAATTTGGGATACATACAGGGTATACAGATTGGAAAAAATACTTTCTGACTCGAAAGAGGAATTTAAGCTTTTTTGAAGCTGCTGAGGCTATGGATGTAATGTGTTTGTGACAGTTGAGGTTATTCTTAAAAGTTACCTGACAAGAATAAATAAGTCTTTGTTCTGCAAAACTTTGTCGCTCATATGTAACGGATGGGCATTGATAGACTTTTTTCGCGACAGCGAACCTGCCTGTGTTTTGGAGGCATTAAACTAAACAATTTTTTTGTCGCCCCAATCCAAAATAAGTTTAAGGTTTTGTAAGAGAGACATCCGCATTGACCTACGCTTGGTTTTCAAATCAGGCCTATTGACTGGCTGAAGAAAACAGTGCTGCTGGAGTTATTATATATCAAATTGAGCGACATGTTAAAGGTCCGCAACATTTAGAAAATATGCAAAGTTTTCCGGGGGCATCTAAATCTACAGAACGAGAACATTATGTATCAAATGCAGACTTCTGCATGGATTTGTGTAAAGTTTTTATTGCAGCCGATATTCTTCTTCATAAAATAAATTATCGGTCCACGAGGACATTTTTGGAAAAAAATACCACAGAAAGTACCAGACGAATCAACTCTACATAAAACTGTCTGTTTAAAAACTATGGACAAAATACGACACAATCTTAAAGAAAAAAGGTTATGGTTTAGTGGCGATAAAACCCTGATATCAAGGGAAGATATCTTGCTAATATTATAGTTTCACCTTTAAGTTATCACGAACCTGAAAACTCATATTAAATTAACAGTGAATTTCTTTCTAAAACCAATAGTAAGACAATAACAAAATCTGTAGTAGAAAGTATTACTTTACTACTGTCAGTCACTAGTATTCAGAAAAGTGGCGTTTTGTTTCTTTCGGATAGTGCTGCATATATGCTAAATGCAGGAAGACAGTTAAAAGAACATTTTCCCAAATTGTTTCATTTGACATGTTCAGCTCATGCCCTACATAAAATATGTGAATTGGTATGTAACTTTTATCCACTTATTGATACTTTAGTTATCGAGGTAAAAAGGTTTTCTTAAGTCACCCGCGCGTATTACGAAATTTAAAGATATGTGTCCTAATGTCGCATTACCGCCATAACCTGCTATTGCAAGGTAAAAAATATGGCTATATCAGCAGTTAACATATTACCATTTAAATTATAATGTGGTGAGAAATGTTATGGACAGTTTACAAAATGATGCTTTGAGTGTGAAAAAAAGTAAAGAAGTTATAAATGCACCAAATGTTAAATCTGATTCAAAATTTATGCCCCCCTAGTGCCTTGCTTTCATGTATTTCAAATCACTATAGACAGGCTTAAAACTGTTTCTAATGAAATTGGTGACAAATTAAAATTGTATGTACAAAAAATCTTATAAAGAAATCCAGGATTTTTAGAAATAAAACATATTTTTGAGGCACTACAAAATAAAAGAACTGACTTGTAAAATCATTGTCGATTTACTGCGGTTACCAGCTGTGATGTCGAAAGGAGCTTTTTTAGACTTAAACATATTTTAAATTATAAAAGAACCAATTTTACCGAAACCAACTTAGAAAAGACGTTAGTTATATCATGTAATGCCAATAAATTGTAAAACACTCCTGTTATATTTTATTTCACAGGTTTTTAAATTATTTATTAATTAAAATTTATTATTTAAAAAATATCTCCTTAATACGCACGCCAATGAATTTACCAGACATAAAAAACGTATAGGGAACAAACTCGTTCCGAAATCTGGGCCCTATTTATAATGAATATATTTTTTGCATATTTGTTTTAAATCTATGTTTATTTAATATTCTCTTGATTTTAGCTGGTAGCATATTATAAATTTTGGAGCCAATATAATTTATGTATCTAACATTAAGATTATTGCGGCTAAGCGGAAATTGCAAATCTCTATTTTCATTAGCCCGAATGGCATATTTGTGGTCTATGGTTTTAAAAATTGATTAAATGGTAAAAGAGGTACAATCTCAGTGGCCTCATTTGGTGAGCCACTACTGGTAGTAAAACATGTCCTAGTTACTATCTGTTGGGGATTTTTTTTATAATCCTATTGTTTTTGTTTTTGGGTATGGTAATCAGAAAAATATAATTTTATTGTGTAAAAAAGTAAGGTCATCTCTGACATAACAATATTAAATTGTTGTGGGAATATTAACCTATCTGTTTTATTTTAATTAGACAGTATGGAAGGTAAAGGAAAGGAGGCCCATCTTTTATGGCTGTTTAGCTCAAAAAGTGGCCCCAGAATAGCATTAAATCAAGGGGCGCTGGTGTAGCAGAAGGTATGGTGTGAATTTAACCGCAATAATTAAAAATGGTCCTCTGGTTTTGCAACACAGAGATGGTTCTCCTTATCTTCATGTTACACAACAATGAGCTAATGGCTTTTTTCTAAATTATAATAATTTGTCATTCACCATAACGTCAAGAATTGCGCTTAGATTATTCACGTTGTGAACCAAGACTTATTCTTTATTATGTCAAGGTCATTTGTTGAAAATCAATGGATAAAGCCTGTATTATTTTATGGCCCGTTAGCTCAGTTGGTCAGAGCACCGTACTAGTTTTACTGAACTCGGAGGTCGTGGGTTCGAATCCTGCATGGGCCCTTTTTTTTCTTTTTTATTGTGCCTTTGCTATTTGTTATCTCTTAAGATTTGTATAAAACACATTTATATCTTCCTGTTTTCTATTTAGTAAAGGGAAGTTACATAATCTTGAGCCCCCTAAATCTATAGAAAAGTCACTCTCGCTCATAGATTAGTCTGGAGATCTACTTAACCTGGGATTCCTATTTATCTGAAAATTTATGTAGAAAATTATTTTTTACATGTTGGTACTATGCCTGATCAAAGATTTTCTGCTATACTGTGTCACAATTCCTTAGATACTGTAAAAAAGCTTCTTTGTATTTCCACATCCTAGATACTACTTTAGCTATTTTTTTTTCACTAGTAAAGTTTTTATATTTCTAGTATTGACAACAGGAAGTGCAAAAATAATGATGCCAAATAGTTTCAGCACCAATTCTGTTTCTTCTTCACATCAACAATCTTCTTTCCTCCTATCCCTAGTTTTGCTGACGATAGAACCCTCCACTCTAATATTCAATTTCTTAAGCCAACCTTTAAGCCTGGCTTGAAAAACAAACGCAAGGTAATGCAGATGTCTCTCTCACCAGATCTTACATTAATTTTGGCTTGGGGCGCCAAAAGTCTTGTCCAATTTATAGCCTCCAAAGAACAGTCATGTTTGCTCTCGCGAAAAAAATCTGCCAATGCTCATCCGTTACACATGAGCGGCCACGTACTGCAGAACAAAAAGTAATTCAATCTTGTTGGCGTCCATAGCTTTATGTCTGGGGAATGGCGTCTCCTACAAATCCTAGCATTCTTAATTTCATCCAAAAAAGAGCTGTTGGTCACATCTTGTTACACCTTCTGCTCCGAGTATAAGGCCAGTAGAATTGCTCCTTTGGCAGCTCCTAACAGAGCAACACATAATGCCAATTTAACTCTTTTACAGTCCAACTTTAGCGGCCCCAAATTTCCCACTTTATTTGTCCCTTTATCCCTGGAGTCTCCAGACTGCTACCTGAGAAGTTTTTCCTGCTTCTCCAAATATTTAAGTCCCATGTTAATCTACTCCCTCGTATCACACTTAAAACACACGCAGTACATTAGTTCTTAGGCCTTCGGGTTTCGTGGCCCATCCCAAGATAAAAAATAATAATTTCCAATAAAGTATATTTTCCTGTAGATTTTCTTTTATAGATTACTGACAAATTATTTAAAAGTTCTTTTTAACAAAAACATTTTTTTAGCCAATTCCAGTGTCAATAGTATTTAAAGCAATGGACGTTCTTAGTGACAAAGAAATATGTGAACTAATAGGAATACCTGATATTCACAAGCTCACCCCAACCTTAGAAGAATGCCATAAACTAAAAATATATACCCAAGAGGCTGCTTTAAAACATTTAGGAAGCAAAATAATCGCGAAGAGATACGCGCCATCCGCTTCGAAAATGAAAACCCCTACTGATGAAGCGCGAGATTTGTTAGCGACAACTGTATTAGCACATGTTCCTGTGGACGAGTACGACTTTAGACTAAAGGCTGTATATTTAGGTTTAATGGTAAGTAGTAAACAATACCCTAATAATAAATTTTTTTTTCAATCTTGACAAAATTCACAAATTATTTTTTCTTAGATATTTTCTTTATTTGTGCTTTTCCAAGTACTTGTATATCAGATATAATAATAAAGAAAAAAAGTTTAATTTCAATATTGCATTTTTCGTTAATTTTTCCAGTAACACCTGGTGAGTTTAGTTTAATGTCCTAGAGCAAACCGATGAACACAAGGAATGTTCTTTACGGTACCAAATTAAATTAATAAGTAATGTTTTTAGAAAAATTTTAAAAGATGTATAATAATTTTTTTGACCTCGAAAAAATCTAGTAATAGTAGTAAAAATAATACTTTTAATAAAATCCTAGCACCAATAAACAGCAAAACAACTGACCCTCTATTGGGACCGTCAAATAGGCTTCAATTTTTTTAAAACCGAATTCAAATACCTATAACGGTGTTTTTCAATCTATATATTCCGCGGTACGTCAGGATTACACAAAGGGGGGTTTGGGTTTCCGCAGAAGTAGTCAATAAAAGAAAAGAAAAACAGAAGTAGTAGTACCACCCTATAAAACATATGTCACGTAAAGAAAACAACAACGTTTTGTTTGTTTGTTTTTAAGGTTATTAATATATTTTATTTTCACCGTTGTTGTTAATTACTTAGTAACTCTATATTTGAAAGCTATAAAAGTAACACAATAAGCAGTAAATCACCGCTCCATTTATGACTATAACTACTTAATTTATTTTTCTGCCGAGTTGGGTAAATTTGCACCTAAATATCAATATTGAATGCCGCCGGTAGGGTGCGACACCAGGAAAATTATCTACAGCGCTTTTTTCTGTATTAGCCTGGTTACTTAGAAAGGGCATGTGACTCTCTTGCAAAAGAGTTTCCTCACAAATAAGGGTTCTTCGCACTAGAAAAGGTTGAGAAACACTGATCTCTAGTATTCCTTAAGTTTGAACAAATTATAATACTTCCATTTTAAGTTCAAAGGTATATTTACAGATCATATTAAAATATTAAGTATCTTTTCAGTAATCAAAAATAAACATGATAAACTTCTGTTAACTAAAATTATAATTCTTATGCTATTTCCAAAATTTTCCAGTTTCTGTCAACAATATACAAAGGTATTTAGTAAAGGCGGTCCCAGACACTACACATATTCAGCAAACATTCGCCATTCGCTTATTTTCCCGCCGACCGTCAAGCGAATGTTGATGCGTTTCGTTAATATTCGCATATTTGCCAAATGCACACAGAGTCTGATATCGCCTTAAGATGATCTATAAAACTCACAATATAGATTCAAACAGACAAACACAACAATTAATCAGTTACATTTTTGCACCATACATTGTAAAGCATAAAAATTCTAATTTCCTATTGAAAAGTTTATTAACTTATGAAAAAACAAATAGTTTATTTACTGATTTCAAAACATAATTTGGAGATAAGCAGAATACAACTATTCAACTAGAAATTTTAATTTCCGTGACACAACTAGATCTACAGTAAAACTTGTCTATAACGGCCACCATAAAATTAAGAATAATTGACCTCCATAGAAGGGTGGCCAGTATTGCCAGGTAATAGTTGTTCAACCATTCGAGGCTACAAAATTTTCCACTTTAAAATTGCTTGCTGCCTCAGGTGCTTTTTGTTTAATTAAGGGTCCAGATATTGGAACATGTTTACTTCTCGCTTTGCAGGAAAAATTGTAGACGACAGATCTATTGTCAATCTTCCCGGCTTTTTACATGTCTTCTTTCTGGAGTTTCTTTTTTTTGCTCTAAATTAACACCTTCTTCAAACATTCGATTTAGTTTAGCTTTATTCCTGATAATATTATTTATTTGGGATTTCCCAACACCAAATTTTTCAGCCAGTTTTCACAAACCCAAACATTAATTTTTTCCTTTAGTGACAAACGATTTCGTTTTGGGGACATGATTAAATAGTTTTAGATTCCGAAACTTTATTCTTATTGATTTAAGAAGACACAACTAAAAATATAATGTGGAGATTATTCCCCAAGCCGCTAATGCTATTTGAACCTAGCCATAAATATTATTGTTGGGTATTTTCACCTTTAAAATTTGCAGAATACAATCATAAAATAATAAAATACAAAAGCCCAAAGAATTTCTGGCCAATATAAAAAGGTTGATTTACCTGAAATAGGTTATAAAAAATGAGATTTGTCTGGCCGTGACTGTTTTATAAGGGTGTCCATTATCTAAGGGTTTTTATATACGGGATTTCCTATAAAGCAGATTTTTTGTTAGCTTGAAAGTGGCCGATAACACAGGTAGCCGATATAAAAGGGTTAACACAAGTTTTACTTAGTTTAAATCCTAAACCTCTGAAAGATTTTTAATTTTTAGGTAAAAAGAGTTATACAAGCTCAAACCGACAAAAAATTTCTCGACGATCGTGATTACTACGGTAACAAACGTATGGAGTTGGCGGGCTCATTAATATCACTTATGTTTGAAGATGTGTTTAAAAGATTCAACTTCGATCTTAAGTCTATAGCTGAAAAGACCATACCCAAGATAAGAGCTACTCAGTTTGATGTGGTCAAATATATGAGATCTGAGTTGATTACGAATTGTCTTGTATTTGCTATATCAACGGTAAGAAAAATCAGATTTGATGCATTAGAAACGATGTTGTTTAATTGTTTCTTTCAATAGGCAGACCATATTGATTTTCGTACATTTTCAGGGTAATTGGACTATCAAACGTTTTCGTATGGAACGTTTGGGTGTTACGCAAGTTCTGTCGAGGTTAAGTTACATTTCAGCTCTGGGCATGATGACAAGAGTAAATTCACAATTTGAGTCCACGAGGAAAGTGTCAGGACCTCGTAGTTTGCAGCCTAGTCAATGGGGCATGCTCTGCCCTAGTGATACACCTGAAGGAGAGGTATTTTTAAAATGATATTTTAAGCAATAATAATTTTAGTGTACCATGAGTAATGAACTGTTTTTATCAAGGCATGCTAAGTTATTGTAAAACTTTTTTTAATTTAAGAATATTAAAGGAGTAACGTTAAATAAGTCGAACAACTTTTTGGTGTTTTAAATTAAAATTAACCACGACATCGTTCTGACGATTGTTTAAATAGTATTACAAAGTCATAGGTGTTTGACTTTTTGTCTAATTTTAGGAAAAATAAAAACCAGTAAATAATGAAATAATAGTCACCAGTTAAAGTTAAAAACTTATCGTTCTCGGAATTTTACTGGTAAAAGATTATTCTTTACTCATTTCAAAATGTTTTCAGGAACATTATCCTCACTGTCACAGCTTACCTTTTCAAAATGTGGAAATAACTGCACATAAACTGCGAATAATAATAACAACTTAAACAGTAAAATTGTGTTGTCAAAATGAGGCTTTAATTTTTAACAACACGTAAATTAATAGTGTTGCATCCTACTTCGATATATATCGATTTTGAGTGATATTTTATATTACTTTAAAAAGTGTAACCATAAAACTCTTATTTAAAAATCATACAAGGGAGACTATTAGGAAACATCATGTACATTCCTTATGTGTAAAGTACCGTTTCTTCCTTGAATTTTTAATTTATATAATCCAGGGAAGGTTGCATATGCAATCTGACAAATAATAAAAAATGTAAAAATATTATTTGCTTTGTATTGAAAATATTTATTGTTGATTGGGAAGTGATGGCTAACAATTTTTTTTTATAATTACGTTAATTTTGTTATACTTTTATAGTAGTAGACCTTTGAGTTTATATCTGATGACCCCAGCGCACAGTGGTAGTATTTAAATTGCTAGTTGTGATATCAATTTGACCTTCCCATAAAGAATTACTTACCACACAAAAAGTGAGATATTCCTTTTAATATGATGGATTGGTAATAAATGTATTTCAACCTGGGATTCTATTATAAATAGCAAATCGGTTCAATGGTACAAATTATGTTGGTAACATGAAAATGAAGTTTTTGAAATATATGGAGAAGAGAAATGGTGCATTTTTTAAATATATATTTATTAATTTTTCATATCTATTAAAACATATTTCAAGCAACTTTTTTTGTTGGGTCAAAGTGTAAATTTACTAAATAAAAAATGTTTTTTTAAGTTCTAAAACATATATACATTTTAAATGACCATAACCATTAGCGGTTGCGGCACTTTATTTCTCTAATTTTTAAAAACTAATTTGAAACCTAAATTTAATTCTTATATAATAATCTTTATTTATATAACTATTTGCCTTTTAGGCTTGCGGATTAGTAAAAAACCTTGCACTTATGACGCATATTACAACCGACATAGATGAATATCCCCTCATAAGGCTAGCAAGAAACGCTAGTCTGCAAGATGTACGTATGATTGCGAGTATCGCTATTCATTCACCTGCAGCAATGATAGTATTTCTTAATGGTAATTGTATTTTTTTATTATTTGATTTTTTCTGTTAGTATTCCAAACATTGTTCAATTCGATTTAAATACATTCTAAAATTGAAATTGATTAAAAATATTTTAGTTTATTAATAATAATAAACATGCTGTAAAATGCATTCTGACCATAGTTTTTCCTGTGGATCTTTTCAAAAAGTAATTAATTCAATCTTGTTCATTTGTTTGGCACGAGTATTGATCTAAGATTCTTTTAAATCAAATGTTATTTTTAAATTTTAAAAAATATTTTAAGCTTCAATAATATTAATACTAATGTTATAAGCCATAAAAAAAATAATTTTTATGTGAGAAGAAAAACCCACTGTGCAGAGGTTTTTTTTCCTGTTTTGAATGAAAATTTGTCATATAAGGCACATAATACTTAAGCTTAGTATTAGCACTCAAAAATGTCATCACTTTAACATATATTTACTTTTTTTAGGTAATATTCTAGGTGTTACAACAAACTACAAAAAAATGATAAGTATATTTCGGCTGATGCGTCGAAAAGGGAAAATTTCATACTATGTCTCAATTTACCCTAGTTTTTTGCATAAGTGCGTTTACATAAGTTCTGATGGTGGAAGGTTATGTAGACCTTACATTATTGTAGAACAAGGACAGCCTTTAGTTAATACAAATCATATGTTAGAGTTGGAGAAAGGAATAAGAAGTTTTGAAGATTTTTTGCATGATGGTAAGGTGTTAAACAAATTATTGTTGTTTAGGGCAGTAACCACGCGGAACTAAATCGATCTAAATATATAATTTTGGTTTTAATTAATAAAGTTGGAAACCATTAAGTCTGGGTCATTATATATTTTTGGTTTATTTTTTTTATATTTTAAAACATAAGATACTATAAAAAGAAATGATAGGTTTTTGAGTGTCGTAAAATTGTTTTAAGTTTAACAGTTTTTCATTAAAAAAGGAAAAATGGGTTTTGATTTGTTTCGAGGTGTATTGAATAAATATATCTTTAAGAATAAAATGACAATATAGGTAATATTTAAAAAAGGTGTTGATTTTTACAAAAAATTGTTTACACTCTAATTGTAAATAAGACTCAATGCTGTGTCCTTCTTTCTACTAAAGATTTGTCATTATTTTCAGGATTAATAGAATTTCTGGATGTCAATGAAGAAAATGACAGCTTTATTGCATGTTACGAAAAAGACATTACAATGCAAACGACCCATTTGGAGATTGCACCTTTTACACTTTTAGGCGTATGTGCAGGTTTAGTTCCATATCCACACCATAATCAAAGCCCTAGAAATACCTACCAGTGTGCTATGGGAAAGCAAGCTATGGGTAAGTACTACACTAGTAAAGATTGGTTGATCTTTGCATTTCTTAGCTCACAAGCTAAAAGAGGTATATAAAAAGTTTTATACATAAGTAGTAGAATTTGACACTGCTAAACTATTTTTGAACATACATAATGGTCGAAAAAACATGGGCAGCTAATAATTTCATTTTTTAAATTAGAGTACCTTATACCGGGTGTGTTTGCAACTTTTATGTCGTTTTTATTTCTGAAGACAGAAATTTGGCACATATATAGAACAGATAATACAATTTTGAAGCATTTACTTCATTTGGAGTATTTTCAATTTTTAAATAGATATTATTTTTGTTGCCTTTAATTTTTTGGAAACGACCAATTAGGGACCAAATCATCAGGTAGGTAAAAATAATAGCCGGATTGCGGACCAAAAAGCCTGTAATAAAATGTCCAAGTAATAAATGATTACCTGCTTTGACCCAAATAGGATGGAATTATTGTGGACGTAATAAATACCATATTGAAAATATTTAGACAAACTCAAAAGCCCTCAGTTTGCCGAGTTTTACATTTGTCAAATGTATAAATAATTTTTAGGTTTATCATTAAAATAAATATCTTCAACTTAAAGCGGCTATTTGTCTTCCCCAGTTATATAAATCGCTGCCTAAGAAGAAACCGTCACAACTTGATTTTTTTTAAAATTACGTTTTTAGCTTAAATGGACATAAAACATGTAAACTTTTACGGTAAAAATCGTCACAATTTAAATACAAACCGTTCTTCACCGGGGGCGGTAATGTCGCCCGGCACAAAGCAAAACATACAAGTGTACTCTTTGCAAGACCGTCTCAACTAGTCGCGCTCTGTACTTTGTGAAGGAAAGAGGTTGCCGTTTCTTGCGAAGAAAGTCACATTTTTAAAAGTGCCTTAAATAAAGTGTGTTGTTCTGTGGAAGACAGTCATATGTCACTTTAGAACAGTCTTCTTCACCAGGTAAGCTAAATTTATGTAAATAATTTATGTTACTTAGGTAATAAATAAAAATGTGCCTGTTTTTCTAATAAATATTGTCGTTTTTATCGTTATATAATAAAATGTGCCACTCTTTCCCAAAAAATATAACACATTTTGAACATTTGTTTTTTGAAATGAAAATGTGTTAATTTATACCCTCATACAGTCTTAATATAAAATGTGAAATTTTGCCCGCTAAAATATTAAAATACATTTAAAGATTTTAAGCAATATTATTTCTCTTACTTTTCGGTCAAAATGTTCTTTTCAAGGGAGAAAAAAATCATCATCATAATTTTTGATCAACGTATTATTTTCATGATGTTTTTTGGTAAAATAAGTTTTTAACTTTTTACAATATAAATTATACTCTTACATTCCTACCAGTTAAGTAACTAGTACTTGAGGTAAATGTTAAAAAAAATGGTTTAAATTGTAACAAATCACAGTGTTTAAGGCCAATAAAAAAATATGATTTATTTTAATAATAAAATAGTTATTATCCAGTGCTAATGCTACTTTGGTGATAGAGAACTGAATTTTTTAATAAGGCGAAGCCGTGTTAAAAAAAGTCGAGATTACCAAAGTATTTCGGCACGAGATACAAAAAAAAATTCTACAAAATTAAAAATATGTACCAATAGTATTAATATTGAACATAATAAAAATTAGGTGGCAACGTATTTTCATACTATTTGCGCACAGTGTCATGATAACGCATGAAAATAAAAAAAAAAAGATCACTTCGCACATTTTTTGACGTTTGAAAAAATAAATGTATTTAATATGTTCCTGACTAAAGGTGGAATGTTTTGGAGAACGGAAACCTGAAGCGGAGTAACTGATTAAATTTGTTGGTTTTATATAGGGTAGCCTAAAAATGCACTAAAATAAAAGTGTTTTACTTTTTTAGGAATATGACTGAAAATAAAATGTCTGCCTTGATATTAAAACTCTCCAGGCAAAATTTGGAAGTTCATAATGTTGACCAAAGTATCTGGGAGATTCAGAACGTAATACTTAAACCCCCATGTGACGAAACAATATTGAAATCTAATGAAAACCAATGTCAAAATTATGGCATTTTAAAACATAACAATTAAAACAAATTGTTTTTTTTAAATCAATATACTTTTTAGATACGAAACCAATCGATGCGCCGTTAGATAACACAAAAATTATTGCCAAGGATGATACTAATAATTTAGGTAGCATACCAAAAGATCCAGTCAGCAATCATACTGCTTTTCCAAATAAAGGTATTTTTTAAAATACTAAAGTAAATTATAATTATTATATTTTAAAATTATGTTTTTACATGGCAAATTATTAACTGCGCCGTTAGATGAGACAATCTTCCTGTAGATATTTGCCAACAAGTAGCAACCCATTAGAAATTGTCAACCAAGATAATCGGAGTCCATTTCAAAATACAGGTATTTTTTAAACTGCCAAAATAAAACTAAATTATACTAATTTAATATTATAATTTTTAGATGGTGAATTATTAACTAATATGCTATTAGATGGAACAAAAGCATGCCGTCGCGCTCTGCCATGGCGTGGCAGTAGTCGTAGCAGTTCCGAAACTAGCCAGTCCGAACCATTTGGTGATAACTCAGACAATGATCCAGACTATAGGAGTAGTTCGAGTTCATTATCGTCTTCTAGTAATAGTGACAATGAAAAGGAGAATCAAACAAGTTCTGTGTTGAAGGAAAATACACCAATTAAAAAGAGTCGAAAGAGAAAGCGAAATGTGGCAGGTTGGAAAAAAAAATATTGCAAAGCGTTTAAGGGACAGTGGTCTTGGTTACAATTCCATAAAGTTGACTAAACAGAATAAAGAAACTTCTTTAGAACATAAAAAAATAGTTACACGTCCAGCAAAGAAGCTATTACCACCTTGCAGGAAAGTTGCCGGCTAAAGTGCAATCAAAAATTTACAGAAGAAGATCGACAAAACATTTTTCGAGAGTATTGGGCTATGGGTAACTTGCAAAGGCAGCGAGGTTTTATTTCATCGTCTATGGGTTCCATCGCTCCTAAATTCGCAAGAGATGGTCGTCGGCGAGTAAATCACACTTTTAGTTTTGAATACAATGACCAGAAACATCGTGTTTGTAAGGTATTTTTTATGGCAACTTTAGGAATAAATAGCCGAATAATTAGAACAGTGATAGAAAAACAAGAATCCTCAACCTGTGGAATTATACAATCAGAAATGAGGGGTAAACATGGCAAACATAAGGTGGTTCCGAAGGAAATGAAAGATGCTGTGAGAAGCCATATAAAATCTATTCCGCGAATTGAAAGCCACTATTGTCGGGCGCGAACAAGCAAAGAATATATTGAGGGAACAAAAACAATTGCAGATCTTTTTCGTGATTACGTTGAGCTCTGTAAAGAAAAAGGTCAGCCTTCTGTAAACTAACAAATGTATAATGAAATATTTAATAACGAGTTCAACATATCGTTTTTTTTCCAAAAAAGATGCCTGTGAAACTTGTCTACAATACCAAAATGCTCCCGAGACAGAAAAACCTCTTCTTCAAAAAAAATATGATTGTCATTTGTTAGAAAAGGAATTATCTCGCACAAAAAAGGAAAATGACAAGTTGTCAAATGAAAATGTGCTTGTGTATGACCTTCAATCAGTTTTACCTTGCCCAACTGGCAGTGCCTCATCCTTTTACTACATTTCTAAATTAAATGTTTATAATTTAACAATATCAACTCTAAATGCTAATAATGTTTTCTATTATGTGTGGCATGAGTGGGAGGCACAAAAGGGGTCTAACGAGATTGGCTCCTGCCTCTTACATTATTTAAGTATGCTAGATGCAAAAGCAGCAAAATCAAATGAGCCTATTGATGTAATATTCTATAGTGATAATTGTGCTGGCCAAAACAAAAACCAATATATTTTTGACCTTTATATTTACGTGGTATCAAAATTAAAACATATTAATTCTATAACACACAAATTCTTAATAGCGGGTCACACCCAAAATGAGGGTGATAACGTCCACTCAGTGATAGAAAAACAACTTGTGCGTTACAAAAAATCAGCTCAAACAGGCGACAGGCGAAAAAATCTGGAAAACCCTACACCGTAATAGAAATGGCCCATTATGATTTCTATGATCTAAAAGATTTAGCAAATCCGATGAGTCATAAATGTTATAAGAATGAGAAGGGAGAAGCAATAAAAACTTCTGATCTAAAAGTGTTTAGAGTAGAAAAAAAACAGAAGGGAGTATTTTTGTATAAAAAGTCCTACGCGGAAAAACAGTATTCAACAGCTGTATTTTTAAATTTAAGACGAAATAATACCACTAATACTAAAATGATCACTTTAAAAAAAGCGTATAAATGGAATCTCTGAAGCCAAAAAGAAAGGAATAATTACTCTTATTGAGAAAAACTTAATCCCTAGATTTTACAGTGACTTTTATAATAATTTATAATAATTATAAATTATTACAAAAGTGTTTGTAAAAATAATATAATATTATTAATATTTTTGTTTTTAATTATGTTAGTAATGTTTTTATTAGTTTAATATATGGATGTGCATTTCTTTAATATAAACTGTTAAATATCATTTTTTAAAGGGTTTGATTATACAAAATAATTAACTGAATGAGAAATGTTGTGTAAATTTCAGAAATATATTTTAATCAAGACTGTCACATCTTTTTTTTCTATACAAAGTTGCAACTAAAATCAAAAACTAAAAATAAATTAAATTTAAACCCTCCATTTAACACATTATACATAAAACTGAACACCATTGTATATTATTTAATTACACTTATTGACATCGTAAATAAATTAAATTTTTAAATTGCCCTCCTGAACATTATTCTTTTTTGAGTTGTGACGGTCTTATTCTTAGGTAGCGAAATTATTAAAATTTTGTTAATTACTTCTACGTAGGGATAATTTAGACAAATTCAAAAGCCCTCAGTTCTGGTCTGGTCATGGCTAGTTCTGGTTAGTTAAAGCGACTTTTTATTTTACCCAATTATATTTCAGACATGATAAATACCATATTGAAAATTATTAAAATTTTGTAAGTAACTTCTAATCACTAAAAGTAGGTACAGTAAGCTTTTCGTTTAGACCACAATCCTGCCATGGCTTAATCAAATTAAATTTATTCCCAAAATTTTTGGTCCGCAATTCTGCCATACATAAACTGGGAAAAATTTTATGCCTGCTTATTTGGTCCTCAATCCGGCTATGCCCTTAATTATTATGATACATTTTTTGACATTTCTTGGCACATAAAAGGAACCTCTTACTATTGTTTTCCAAAATTAACCCAAAAATACATTAAATTTTGTTTACTATTTACCCAGTGATGCATTGGTAAAATATATTTTAGGCACAATTGGATATAACCAAAGAAATCGGATGGATACCCTGCTCTATAATTTGGTTTATCCACAAGCGCCCATGTGCAAGACAAAATCTATAGAACTAACGAATTTCGACAAGCTACCCGCAGGACAGAACGCTACAATAGCCGTCATGAGTTACAGTGGATACGATATTGAAGATGCTTTGATTTTAAACAAGGTAATAAAATATTCTAAAAATTAATATAATGCTAGATGTAGTGATGCTGCAAGTATTTTATGTAAAATGACCATCTGTTTGGTTGTGGACGTTTGACGTCTCTATGAAAATTTAATGATAATTTTTACATTCTGAAAAGGTGAATTTAAAAGTCTTCATTTTGTATTCTTTCGCCACAACAAATGTGAATTGTTTAGTTTAAACTGCTTTAAAAAAAGTAATAGGCTATATTAACCACGATAAATACATATGCTTACATTCAGTTTGCACTGTGCCTTGTTAAATAATAAATTTGTAGACGTTTATTGCACAGTAAATCAAGGCCTTAAAAAATATTTTTCGAGAAACTACCAAATTTAGATCAGATATTTTTTAAATTTTACAGTTAAATAAGTAAAAGTATTTTCTTTTTATGTCACCTTATGTCACCTATGATGAAATGGTTGAGGATACATCAAATTATGGAACCATATTATCTATTTTTTGCAAAAAACGAAAGATACCATAAACATTCTAAAAAAAATCGTATTAAGCCCAACATATTTTTTTAAACGAGTCTCAAAGATCTAGTAGGTACCTAGTTCTCTAAAATAGCAATTATATTTTATTAAATACACTTTTTTCACAAAAAAACCAGTAAATTTGCATATTAATATATATTTTAAAAATACTGTCAAACTACTGGAGCAATCAAGAGTACACCTTAAAACTCTAGTGGGACTGTACATGCGACTCTGCAGATTAAAATACCACATGCACAAGATCAGCCTAGCGGAAGACAGCATCGTTAATTTTCCAACGGTGCCGGCGCAATGAGAAACCGGCAGCCAAGGTTATGCCACAATGGCCGCCAAGTTTAAACTGGAAATGACCCTTCCGGGGAGGGATTTTATTTTTTGAATTGGATTGGTGGGAAGAAATTTTAAAAGATTCCTTTAAAGTTTAACCCATTATTTAAATAATTAATTTTATTTTAGGGTATTTGGTAGATTGTTGTAAATTTTAAAATAAAATTAAAAAGTGTTGTAGTTAAAAATAATATTTTTTATTTATTAGGTGTAAATAAAATATAAATTTAAATTTTAAATACATTAATTAAATTTTATAATTCAGCTTTTGTTTGGTATAGTGCTTTCTATAACGGGGTGTTTTGAATAACATGCTAAATTTAAGGGGTGATTCTTGGACCATTTTAGTGATAAAACTTCATATGAATTATGTCCTAATTACGTCTTATGTTTTGAGATCAGCGTTTTAAAATTTTATGAAAAGTATTCTACTATTGTCATTTTCATACCGCTTTAAATATTTTTATGAAAACAACTTGGAGGACGGGTTTAGATAAGAGCATTTTGGAACAAACTAAGAAACATTTTTTTATTTCCAAACAGTGGCGTCGTACTGACATTGATCATAAAATTTTAGAAAAATAGTCCGCAATGTTTTCTTAAAATTAAAAATTAGTTCGTATTTTAAAACAAATTTTGGTTACTTAAACTTTTTTGATACTATTCAAAGCGTTTTCCCTAAAAAATTAAATTAACTTATTTGCATTCACCTGACCAATTAGAGAAAAACGTTTATGTAACTTGAACAATAATTTCTTCAAAATGTTTCTTAGGTTAAAAAATCCTTTAATGCTATTAAACGCCGTACAGCAATTTTCATAAAAATTTTAAAGGTGGTTTTATTGAAAAGAAATAAATTTTTTTTTTCTTTAAAATTATTTACACCCTGTAATTTTTAAAAGATAACACCCGTTTTTTTGTTTACATAATTTTATATTGAATTTTTCTTAAAATAGTTTTTCAAATATCAAACTTCTTAAAATTAACATTTTTAAAAACATTCTTGTAATAAATTTTATTTTTTATTTCCATATCAGTAATACCCAGGTGAAATAAGGAATATTTCTAAAAATGGTTAATAGAAAATAACAAATAAACAACAAAATTAAAATTTTCTAAACAAATTAAACAAATTTTAAATTAATTAAGGCAAAAAAAGGTGTAGTAGGTAAGAAAAATTGCATTGAATTAACGAAATAAGACTCTTGTTGGTTGGAAGCGATTTCAGCTCAATTATTAATTCAATCAAATTAAACATAAGAAGGAAGTAAATGCTGCATCTAATCAGGTATTTTTTCCTTTTTTTTTGGTATTTGGTTGTTTTCGCTTTCGGCAGAGGTCGGGCCTTTGTCAAAAATCAAAAAAGCCTCGAATTGTTTAACGTTTTCTCAGTTTTTGTCGATATTGACCTGGAAGGTCTTGTTTTTCATCAAAGACCATTTTTGAGATAGATTACATTTGCAACAATTTGAGACCTGAACGGTTATAGTAGGTCTAATTGTTTCGGTAATACAGGATTTCAAAAGAATTTTTCAAGTTACACGATTTTTAGCAAAGTTTTATTATTTTTAGTTCCATTTAGGTTTTTAAATGCCTGGCATATTGTTTGGAAACCCTTTCCCAACCTCCCAGTAAACTCCCCTGGGGTCTCATGGGACTCCAAAGTGACCCCGCTCCCACAACCATTTGAGCACAAAATGAGATATTTTTATTTTTATTTACAGGCCTGGGTATGTAAAAAAATGAAAGTACTAATAATTACTTCCATGTCCTTCTGCATCCAAATCGACAAAAATTGAGAGAAGGTTAAACGCCTTAAAGTTTTCTTGATTTTTGACTATGAGTCGCCCGTCTCCCGAAGTCGAAAACTTGGATCTAACATTTTCTTTCAATATGAACAATATACTTTAAAATCAAAAATACCTGGTTTGGGAATTTTAAAAAAAATATTTTAGGGACTAAGTCGAAGCAAAACGTTGTTGAAACAAGGTTTAATTGTAATTTTTATTTTAAGGACTGATCGTTGAACAAGAAGATATGCCTTTTAATGAGTATGGTATTTGTCCAGATATTATTATGAACCCGCATGGCTACCCCTCTCGTATGACAGTAGGGAAACTTATAGAACTGTTAGCGGGTAAAGCTGGAACTGTTGAAGGTAAATTAAAAATATCTAATTGCCTAGAGCTCTACTTTAGTTATTAAAAATAAAATACACAGATGCATATAAAAGTTGGTTTTTATATATATTTATTTATAAATATTCATTTCTTAGGTAAATTCCACTATGGCACTGCCTTTGGAGGATCAAAAGTTGAAGATGTAGGCTATGAATTAACAAAGCATGGTTACAACTTTCAGGGTAAAGATGTGTTTTACTCAGGAATAACTGGGGAGCCTTTGGAAGCGTATATTTACTCAGGGCCTGTATATTATCAAAAGTTAAAGCATATGGTCCAGGATAAGATTCATGCCAGGTATATTTCTATTTTGATACAATTTTTTTTTAAATATGTGTATACATTTTTATTGTAATTTTTTAACCCTTTCTGTTCTAAAAACAAATATGTATCACCCTTGACACGACAATATGGGTTAGAAAGTTGCCTTTACCAGCCAAACACATTGAGGAAATTTTCAGAGGAAATCTACTTAGTCGTGGCCTTTAGGATTTCACTAAGTCACGCCGGCCCGGCCTGTACAGTTTTTCCTTTGAGGATTTCCTTAGTGTGTGTGTGTCTGGCATTATATTAGAAATTAAAAAAAAAAACAATTATAGACATTTAAAAAGTATATTTTTAAATTTAAACCATAATTTTGGGTGAGTAAAAAATCCTAAACGTTTAAATATCGTAAAATAAGAAAAAATAAGGCTAGTAAAATTAGATTACTTAATAATCTCATTTAATTTTTTTAGTGTAACTATTTTTAATTAAACTAATATATTTTTTAAATAAATCAAAAAACATTTTTTTCTATTTATCCTTTAATATAATGGTATTGTGAATTCTCACCATTTTTCCTATCTGGTGTCTGCAATAGTACTACAGTACTAATAAATCGATTTTTTTGTGTTGTTTCTTGGTATATAGTCGTATACAAAATAATAATAAATTACTTAACATGTGGACATAATACTCTTCCGCAAAGCGCGCCACGTTTAAGTGCCCGTATCAGTAAGGTCAGGTCCGAACTTCCATAGTTCTTTATTATCATGTATAAAGTTGACATCATCAAATGTCAAATTCAAACTAACTATACTTTAACTGTTTTTTTATATTTATCGAATTCATATTCATTTTTATTTCTGGTTAATATAAAACTGTATAAATAACAAATGTATGTTTTAGGGCTCGAGGTCCAAGGGCAGTCTTGACGAGACAACCGACAGAAGGTCGAAGTAGAGATGGTGGTTTACGTTTAGGAGAAATGGAGAGGGACTGCCTTATTGGTTATGGTGCAAGGTATGTTTTGAATTACATTTATTCTAAAAAATAAATATTTATTATGTTTTGATGAATTTTTTGGCTTATTTTTATCACTATGCAAAGTATTTTGCTCCACACCCTTTAATCTGACTCCGGATTCGTAATAATGTTGAAAAATTATACTGGTGGTGGTGAAGAATAATTTGTTAAAAAAAGGTATTTTAAAGAATACGCTCTTTCTACTATTTGCAGTAATATGAAGAAAAGTTTTCTATTAAGCTAAATTTAAGGGCGAGATGCAGAGATAGAAGGGCGAAAGTGAGGTGAAGGTTTTCTGTGTGATCTTGCCTCTTTTTTAATACTGTAGACAGATACTGAAATCACTGAAATTTATTTAAGATTTTTAATAAATTATGAAGTACGGCCTATAACAGACGTCTTAGTATTTAGCTAGATAGCGGTGTGTAGATATATACTCCCTGCATGTACAGGGTGTCCCAAATTCGAGCCTCATCATTGGGATCTCGGAACCTAAAGATATACAAGGTTGGTTAAATAGAGGCAAAGTTGCGTTATTTTATGCTGATCAAAATGCCACCTTAAAAGTTTAAAAATTTCGAATACTTCCGAAGACTGGGAAAAAACCGAATATTCGCGATTTCATTTTATTTTTTTATTACTCTATTTAAATATATATAACAAAATAAATTTTTACATTCTTATTGCTACTCTCTGTTCTACAAGACTGTGGTATTAGATTTACACACCGACGTTTGGTCTTTGAGCTGCCATCATCAACTTTGTTTTTTAATACGGATATTAAGCTTCATTGCATATTAATGGCAATTTCCATAAGAAATTACGTGTTAGAGAGAGACAGATAATCGATTTTTGATAAGATCTTACCAACAAATCATTAAAATAATTTTTTTGAATAAGTGCGATAAATCATTGGTTTTGTGACCTAAAAAGTTCTTAAAATCGGTAATAAAAAATCCAGGACCGTATTTTAAAAAACAAAGTTGATGACAGCTCAAGGACGAAACGTCGGTGTGTAAATTTAATAACACTTGCTGGAAGAACAGAAAAGTAGCAATAAGAATGTGAAATTTATTTTGTTATATCTATTCAAATCGAGTGATAAAAAAATAAAAATAAAATCACGAATATTCGGTTTTTTCCAGAAATCTTCGGAAGTATTCGAAATTTTTAAACTTTTAAGGTGGCATTATGATCAGCATTAAATTGCACAACTTTGCCTCCATTTAACCGACCTGGTATCTCTTTAAGTTTCCGAGACCCCAATGATGAGGCTCGAATTTGGGTCACCCTGTACAAGGTCATCCAATGAGAACTGAACAGGGCCAGCCATATTTGTGGCTTTCTTAGTGTTAAAAAAAATGTGAAATTGCCAACCTGTTTTTTTTTTGGTTGGGTTTTACTACCCAATATCTATTAAAAGTAGTAATAACCCCTAGACTTTGACAGAATAATGATTTTTTGTTTTTAAGTTAGGTATTTATTATTACCTTTTTCTTTTTCAATTTAACTTTTATATTTCTCATATAAATTAAATTAATCCAATTGTTGCCAAAATAAACCCTTTTATCAAAACCTATCAAAAAAAGCAATGTTTTATAAAAACGTTTAGTTTAATACTTGACAAAGCATATAGCCAGTTTCCAGCATGATTTTTGCCTTTATGAACACTCTTGTCATGAGCATATGCAACTAGAAAAACGTTTTTATACTCACCTAATTACCTTTTTGTTTCAGTATGATGCTAATTGAACGTCTAATGGTATCCAGCGACCAATGCGAAGTGGACGTATGTAACCAATGTGGCAGACTCGGGTATTGCGGCTGGTGCAACAGTTGCAAAAGTTCAGGCCAAGTTTCAACTATTACAATGCCCTATGCATGTAAATTGCTGTTAACGGAATTGCAAGCTATGAATATAACAGCTCGGTTGACGCTAAGTCATTATTGTAAATAAGTAGATATTACTCAACGCAGAGTTATATATTTTGTAAGTAATAATTTGTTAAAAAAAAATAAATAGAAAAAAAAGTTGTTAATTTTTTATTATCCCTATAAATCCAAAAAAACTAAAGGTTAACCTGCGATTTTCTGTGTAAAGAGACATATACAATCACCTACTGCACAAATTTGATTATTGGTCGGAGATCTACATAAAGTTAGGTATTTTGTATCACCAATAAGCTCCACCAGAAAAAGCCGGCCACTACAAACTGGCCCCAATTTTAAAATTAGTTTGTTGCGAACTTGATTTTAATGTCATTTTTTTGAATTGTAGATTGATTTCTCATTAAGGGGGAAAATATATTTTTTTACCCTTTTTTAGCAATTTTTAATTTTTTCAAAATGATTAAAATTTTGACTTGAATTTGCTTGGTGATTTAAAGGATTGTATTGAGAAGCTTCTTACCAAATTTCAAATGAAAGAAAGCGCCGTAAGTTGTGGTTAGTGTCAGCAGGAGGGGTATATATACCCCGCTTTGTGTGCTAATTGGTGGACGGATTACATGACCCTCACCACCGACCAATCACGCACTTAGAGCAAGAGAAAGGTTGTAGACTTAATACACTTTCTCTCACAAGATAGGTATACACTGTGTTCATAAAGTAACGGACAAATTCTATTAAAATTTACGTATTCTGTTCTGCAAAAATCTGACGTCAATTTTTATTTTTGATTAGGCATTTTTGACATAAAATGTATCTACACAGAAGAAAAATATATCATTTATGATTTTTTTAAATGACACACCTTGTATATTTTACTAAATTTGGCTTTTGTATGTTACGCTGATTACAAAAACCTATAACACTTATAGTCTAAATTTGATACCTTTTGAACTGAAGTCAATTAATACTAACTTACAATGCTTTACAAATTCGATTTATTTTAACTAAAATGATAGGAAAGGATAAGTAATTATATATCAGATTATAATATTTTCTATTGAACAGCTATATATTAAAGCAATTTTTCCAGAAGTGTAATCTAAAATATGATGGAGGTTTGCGTTTTTTAATTCCTATAGTAGCGTCAGCCACATATCTGGTGGAATAGTTAATTTGACAAAGCTATGGCCAAGTGCTAACCCATGACCAAAAAGATCAACATCAACTAGGAAAGGTAAGAAGTTTTTGCCAGCAATTTTTATTAGTAAAATTTTATTTCTTATCAAAATTAGAAATGCCTATTTCTTCAATATTTTTATTTTAACTAAAATAATTAATACAACCTGGATTTTTTAAATATTTATTTATTAAAACAAAAATACAAATTTTATAAATGAAAAATTTTACAAAATAAATCCAACAACATTGAAAATTACATTAAGCTTGTTTTGAGTATAATGAATAAATACAAAGCATAAATAAACATATTTCATTTGTTTACATATATACACACTAACATTAAGATGTGAACCTTAATTTTAAAGAGATCTAAGGTATATCCACATATTGTACACATTGAAAAACCTTTTTAGAGCCTAAAGTCACAATTATATTCCAAATCCTAAAGCTGTATTAAAAAAAAAACTACATTTATCTCAAATAAATAAACTGCTATTTATTGTTTTTCACTCTTAGGTTACCTTTAAAATTACAATAATGACGTAGAATTAAATTGCACATAATTACAAAAAAATTTGCTTATTACATACTTAGTTTATATTTTTTACAACTTTAGGTTGCAACTGATTTTGTTATCGATAAACTTTACAGATTTAAATTTTTAAAAACCTCTGAAGTTGAAATTTGCTTTCAAAAAAACTAAATCAAAGAGGAATATGAATTTATTTCTGCTCCTATAGATATACTCTTGTGGGCTACTTCGTTGACCTGAATTTTGACTACACAGCTCTATATAATACCCAACAAACCTCTATTATTAAACTGAACTTTATAAAAGTTCAGTGTCTTCATGATAAAAACAATTTATTGGAAAATTTATAGGATAAACTCCTAAAATAATAATTTTGTTTTAATTTAAGACAGTTATCTTAGAAAATTGTTATCCTTAATGGTTAGGTTTCAGACTCGAGTGCAGTGTCTTTAAGAAAATGATATGTTAAATTTCGACATAAAGTTATGGTTTTTATGATAACAATAAATCATTTAAGGCCTTTGAGGAA
This sequence comes from Listronotus oregonensis, assembly GCA_019359885.1. NCBI lineage: Eukaryota > Metazoa > Arthropoda > Insecta > Coleoptera > Curculionidae > Listronotus > Listronotus oregonensis. Next base: position 34,756 of record JAHBCN010000069.1, read on the forward strand.
GACAAACAGATGAAAAACTATTAAAAAATCCAGTTATATTTTAAGTTAAAAACTTAGGAAGTTAATGTCCATAAGATGATATTTCCGATTTCAAAATAAGTTCGGATCTTTATGACACCAACAATTTATTCAAGAAGACTTACGGCCGAGCGATGATCGCGTTGTTAAATTTAGCAATGGACTTAGCAGTTTAGAATGTTTAACAAAACGTCATTGTCAGTGTTATTTAATGATATTAGTAGGCAACCTGTCAAAATCTGACATTTTGTTAAACATTCTAAACCGTTGTCAACTTGTTTAAAGTTAACAACGGTTTAGAATGTTTAACAAAATGTCAGATTTTAACAGGTTGCCTACTAAAATCATTGAATAACCATGACAATGAAGTTTTGTTAAACATTCTAAACTGCTAAGTCCATTGCTAAATTTAACAATGCGATCATCACTCGGCCGTTAGAGGTTTAATTGTTATAAAATTAAGTATTAAGATGCAAATGTTCTTTTAAGTAATTGACATTTTAAAAACATTATAGCTTTAAAATTAATTCACTGTTTTCATAATCAATACCCTTTACTGTAAAGCTTATATTAAACACTTCAATTGCCCTATTGTTAAACAGCAGATTTTTTTTGTTAAAACACTGAGTTAGCGAAGCTTGAAGCAACGAAAAATTAAAAATATAAATACAATATGGCTATGCTACCTATACCTAAACTTACAATTTTTAATTCAGATCAATTCCAAATCTTTTGTCATTTTGGAACGAATAAAGATCTTTAATATAATCATAAACATCTTTTAATGGACAGTTAAAGCACAATTATTAATTATTAAATTGTTACTTTTGAAAAAATACTTTTTACCTGTCAAAATACAAAAATCTAAACGGATGTACTTAAAACTAAGATTCTAAAATATCACAAAATGTGTTTTTGTTTATTATTTTTTTAATTCAGAGAAATATTAATAAATCTAATAAATAAAAATCTAGCGCTAATAAATAATAAAAATTGATTGTTTACCAAATGGTCTAATATTTCTAATCCAACACTTTTTAAAAATTATTGACAATCTTTCAGTGTTTTTTGTTTTACTTAAAAAAAATCATGCCAATTCCAAATCACATCAATATTTTAAATACTCTTGCTTTTTAAATCCCTCTCCCGGTTATCTGCTGTCACACTGTGCTATCTGGCAGGTTGTCAACAGTTACCTATGGGCTACAAGTTAACCATTCTATTTGCAATTCTCGAAAAGAAAGGTAAATTAACTACCATATTTTAAAAATGGCGCTTTGTGAGGTTGGCTATATCTCTGGGTTTCATTGTACATTGATCTAGAACCTGCAATAGGTGCAACTCCTCACTCCAATTACAATGCACCTTACTAAAAAATTATAAAATATTGGATTCTTGTCTTTTTAATATGATACCTTCTAATTAGTTATATAAAAAAATGATTTTATAATATTAGGCCATACGGTAATTTTTACTAGCTTTTCAACCCTTTACTATCACTATACCTTAATAAAAAAATACCAGTTTTTACATCAACAATACAATTTGGATAAAAAATACACAAAAGCTTATAAAAAATAAACCAAATACAATTAAAACAAAACAATAATAATAAAACGAATTTGCTGTCATTATTGCAGACTAGAAATTACTTGGCACTCCAAGTCATTTTTTTTTAAATGCGACTCAGTCTTGCAGAATATTGTGCTGGACAAATTTGAATTATAATTTTTTACTACTAGATTTAAAGAACCATACTACAAAAATTGCTTGAAAATATAGAAATAGACATGTAACTGTTTGACAAAAAAAAAGAAACTGTTTTATAAATGTGATTACTTTTATGACGCTTTCTTACTCTGTGTTACAACACTAAAACACGCTTTAATTATGTGATGATATATTTTTTGAAATAAATTTAAATTAGCCAAAAAACAGCTGGTTATTTTATGTAATGATCAAACTCGAAAGGTGAAAAACATAACTACCAAGATTTGTATGGGCAGATAAAATTAGTTTTCAATTTTAAATACATCTTTTAGAGTATATATTGCTTTGATGTTTTTATATTCCCTCCCATAAAACAACTCTGGCTACGCAACTAATTTGTAAGTAAACTTGAAGCCTTTTCTTATGTCAGATTTGTCACTAGTTTTAAATTATTCGATATTAGAGTTTACCTATTTTCTTTAAATGATATTTTTGTGTATTAAACCTTTTACTTAAATAATGTCAAGTCGTTTTAAAACTTCCATAAAGACTAGATAAACATTTTCTTCTCTTATGTCTTTGTCTAGTTTACCTAGAGTATACAGTACAGTCGGAAATTTGTCTCCAAACCTTGATTATTATGAAAAAAAAACAAATTTTCGGAGTAAAAATGATTAAGATTAGGTTTTGGCAAACATTTTTTTGCTTAAAATCTTTCTTTTGATAAGCCTCAGAAAATTGCCTGAAAATGAGGTGCAAAATTTTTGTTATTACCACAAACGGCCATAATCTTCCGAATTTTTTTAAGCAAAAGGTCATTTACTCATAAAACGTGTAAAAAAAATTTGAATCAATTAAAAATGGTTTAGGATCATTTAAGGAATACAGCTAATCCTTTTAGAATTTTTAAACATTTCTTTGGATCTCTCAAAAAATAGCCGAATAGAAAGATTTTGAGACAAAAATTCTGAAAAAATTCACCCATATTCCTAAATGCCACTGAATACTTTTTGTGCAAAAAATCTTGTCCTGTACAAGCGACCAATTTCGACATAACGGGTATTTATCAATAAATAATTGACCAATATTTTACCGAAAAATGTGTCAGCTTTGGTAACTGTACTATTTCCAGTCAATCCCGTACTACAAATGCTCGTTTGTAAAATCTGGCAACACTGTCTGAGTTTATAATGTCAAAGGCTTAATTTTTTTATTAGATTAGATTATTTGAGTGGAGATGGCAAAAATGACCTTCACCACTGCAACTTGCCAGATTTTTTTATTACTTATGTTTACACGTTGCAATAATCATCATGTTAAGTATAAATAAAATAATAATAATGTGTAATAAACTTGTTCTTATGACTGTTATTTTTATGAAAAATATATGTATGTGTAATTTTTTATCAATAAAAGTTAATAAACATTTGTTACACTTAAGATTATCCCCAAATAATAATTCTCAACATTAAAATTTAGAGAAAGAAAAAACCCACACCGACGTTACTTCTCATATCAATTAAAGTTTTAAAAAAATCTTACGCATGCGCGATGTATACTTTATTAGCGGGTTAAATACATGCGTTGTTGCCAGATTTCTTTTAGTGTATCCCTTCCATAAGTTCAATGAGATCAATTTGTTATTATTAATTAATTATATCTCAGAAACTGTATTGTAACAATCAATGAGACTAATTTTTAAAAATTCCTTAGTTATTGTTTAATATTAGTTTAGTTTTTTTATAAACATAGTAAGAAAAGTTTGAGAATTAAAATTATATATGTAAGTAACATTTTCGTCATCCCGTATAGTACAATGTATAAAAGCCTCAAAAACACTCTCTTTGCAATTAAATATCTCCGAAACTGTATTGTTTATAAATTTTATTCTGCACCAATTGATGCAAAATTGTTTAAATAATAATGGGTATAAATTTTAAAAAATCCTAAGAAAGTGCCTCTCGTAATACGACTACCTTAAATTCACTTGCTTTGATATTATATCTTCGTTACTCCCAGATTTAAGAACGTAGCCTAAGAATTAGGTTATTTATGATTATAAGTTTATTTAATTGTAATGGATGTTTTAATAAGTTTCACTGAAATGAACGAGATAAAAATATTTCAATAAAAATATTTATATATAAAAGGATCAAAGAAAATTTAAAACATGGCATTTTTTAAAATATTTTTTTTACAAAACCGTCTTCTTTTTTAAAAAGGTTATACCATAAATAGAAAAATTACGGAAATTTTAACAATCACAGTCAGTAAAGATTAAAAGCTTGAAAATATTATTTAGATAAAAGTTTTGCCTTTTACACTTCACAATCATGTTCATTTACTATTTTTTTTTGTTTATTAAAAGATACTTTTAATAAATTTGATTTTAAAAATATTACTTAACAAAAAGTTACATTTTTATGCCTTTATGGTATTATATTATCAAAATTTTTCGTTCATCCATATATTAAAGTGCGAAAGTTATTAAAAAATAAAATATAATGCTTAAGTGATGACACACGCTTTCATTAGAGTCGCAAATATTTCCATCAATTTTTCAACAGCATAATACTGAATTAACTATAAAACAGTTTGCTTCAATATTACCTATGTAAAACTCCTAATTAGGCCTTACTGACACCAATATTAGTTAACAACTAGTTAAATTAACTTTTGATCGGCAAAATTATTATTTTTAATTATTTTTATCTGAAAAGTGCTAACACAAAAAGAATCATATGTGACCAAAAAAGTTGCCGCCATGTTGCAACGGTACCGTAAAACCGACAAAACAGAATTTCGGGTAATTTCGAAAATTTATTATATTATAAATATTTTTAGGCCGACAACTGTCAAAGCTGGTATAGTATACAGGGTGGTCAAAAGAGTTTATTTTGATAATCAGCTGTACATCGAATAACCCAAGAAACATTTGACATTTGTGACGTAAATTGTGTTATGGTGGCAAATTTGAAAGACGTGATATAAAATGTCAAAATATGAGGTTAGAAATTGAAATACCAAATTTAGAGTATTTTTTAATTTTTTTTATGTTTCGTCAACAATATAAGATAAGATAATTTGTTTTTATTTAATACCCTACAATAGGTGCTAATAAAATGATTTCTAATGACAAAAAGGAAGTAAAAATCGCAATTTCTAAAATGTTCATTTTTCTTTAAAATTTGATAAATACGCTTAAAACTAAATTCTATACAATTTTTTCTTAACCTTTTCTTTATTTTTTAACTACTATCTTAACTTTTTAACATTTTATATCACGTTTTTCAAATTTAACACAATAGCAGTAAAAGTGTCAAAATGTGTTTTAGGATACTCAACATGCACAACCTTCAAGTATATACTATCTGAATGTTCAGAGGGTGGTAATATACCACTGCACTTAGACCTCAGTAGCTCCTTTGTGCTTCAAGTATATACTAACCTGGAGGGAAAAAGCAAAGCGCTAAAAACGTGGGAGCATTAGAAAGAGAAAGCAACAGTCATCGTCGTTGCTATCTCTCTCTCACAGCGTACCTGATTCGCCGATTCAAATAATTGGCTTACCGGAAATTTTTTTTTTTTTAATATCTCAGTAACAAAAAAGCTTTCCATTTGTTTTAAACTTTTTTTGACCACTCTGTAGTAACTTGGCTTTTTTAAAACGTAAATATAAAAAAACGGTTTATTTATCTAAAAACCCCCCAAACATTGCGCAAATTTAATTTAATTTTTAATTTTATCGGATAAATTTGTGCCCTATAATACCATTTGAATCCTACTTACAGCCATTATCTGTATGTAGTTGCAGATTTTTATTGGCCTATTACAATTTTTTTAGTATTAACTTGAAAATATCTATTAAATTTTTAGTTTACTTATGATTTAAGCTTAAAATAAGTCAATTTTTTACGACATAGGGCTGATTCTATTTGCTTACTTTTTTATATATTAATGTATCGGGTTCCTAGGCAAATAAGCAAGTAAAAGCAAAAATTATTTGATTTTTTAAATCTATATATTTCCTAATTATCTAGATATCAGAAGTTCAGGATTAGCAGTTAAATAAGATTAAACTTCGATTGGTAATATTGCTGTGAAAACCAAAATTAATTCTTGAATTTAAATGAAACTTAAGACATTGCTTTAGAAAGCTAGATCGCAATGATATTACTTCCATGATTTTTTTGTTTTAACACTCTTCATTAAATTTAACTTTTTAACCTCACATAAGGGTTAATCAGCAACAATATAGTGCCGTACACTGGTCCAATACATTTAACATGTATTTTTCAAAGTCTAAAAAGTGCACTGAAGATATATTAAACTCACCCTACTATATAGCACCCAAGTAATTGCAAACTTTTTTCATTCGAAATGGCAACTGAGTATTACAAGAAATTGATTATATCACATTTATTGTCTCATATATAAGTGGCTTTAAAAACTTAGTTTGATCGTATTTTCATGCATCAATACTAGCTTTTATTATTTAACAAGATTGAGGATTTTTAGTCAACTCGAGTCAGACGTTGACAGAAATGTTTTTAACTTCAGATCAAAATATATAAGTAAAAGTAATTTTTTGCAATATGGATAAACAAAATGTCCTGGATTAAATAGTTAGGCAAAACAAAATAAGTATAAGTTGTTACACCAATATTTCTAAGTAAGAACGCTAGATCGACAAGACATAGCTATCCTATTTAAAATGTAATTAAGTATTGCAAAAGAATAAGTTACTAACTTTTGTTAATATTTTTTTACTCCAACCTCTAAGATCGACCCCTTAAGGACAGTTTTAAATTTCTGTAAAAGGAGTTAAATATTTACAAACTCTGTTATGTTTAGACATTTTTCAATAGAAAAATGCATGAGAATAGATCTAACAGTTAAAAAATGTAAACACCAATCTATTAAAAACATCCCATCTTACAGTTACATCTAAGTATTTTAAAAACGTTAAAGCTTTGGGTACTTTTTGTAATATGGAACCACACATATGTTTAATTTTTAAAGTTACATAAAGTAGGACATTGATAAATACGAAAATGGACATAGTTGGCTTCTAGAGCCACCTTGCTCGTTGATATTTGAAAAAGATACAACATTAATCTATACTACATCTTGTTTCTGGTAAATACACAACCCATTAATAGGTTTACAGTTAGTCCTTTGAAAGTTAATGTTACGAAATATCTCAAATGCTTAAATTGACAATAATTCAAATTAAAATATAGGTGGTTCTAAAACGAGTCTTTTTCGCCTTTAATTATGGGCTTCTTATTATCAATAATTTAATTTTACAAAAATTTACCTATAATTAACATAATAAAAATATGTAAAATTATTAATTCAAAAATCTGAAATTTTTTAATAACATTAACTTTTTTACTCCATTCATTGCTATAAGTTTCACATAAATAGTTTATTTAATCTCAATAACGCGACCTATTAGATAAATGCAAAAATACAAAGACTGGGTCATAAGACAATTGCTCAGTTATTGTTACAAACAATTAGAGAGTTCAAAACTAGTTTAAACACCTGTTCTACCTAATTTCTTAAAAGACTTGCTAGTAACACCAAGGCAATCTTAAAAATTGTTAACAAAGGGGTCAAACGACCTGTACCTAGCCTTGACTATGCAAGTTGTGCGTTGTTATAATTGTTTAAGTCCAGTTACACGTCAACAATCAAAGTTTTAACCCATCACAGCTTTGGCAACTTTGCAATAAAAAATATTCCTTCCTCTCAATATAAAAATCTACTCCTATGACAATAAAACGTCTTAGAAAATACAGGTTGCAATTTTGCCTAGCAGAAATATTTCTGGACTGAATTAAAGCTTTTACACCATAACAAACGCTTCTTTTCCACAAAACAAAAATGGATACTGATCTATCATAGTTTGAACAATATCTTCCAAATAGGGTCTCATTTGTTCAAATCGTCCCATGTCGCTGAACTCAATGGGTAATAAAGTGGGCCACCAGCATATTGCCATGTTTTTAGAATCCATGCTATTGAGTTTAGAGTTCTCTGTCACCTTTACAAAGTGTTGGAACATAAACTTTAAGATCGCGAAGTTAATGGGTGGTAGCTTATCTAGCATTTGTCTTAAAGCTAAAAGTCTGCAACTTCTATCCGTCTTTACTTCCATATTACCAGTAGTTGTAACCATCGGCTTCATACGAGTCCCCGCGATCTCCTCCATTTCAGTCATAACATTTTCGTCAAATATCGGAGGTAATCGCTTGGAAACAAAATCTTTTAAAGCTGTAGCAACAGCGTTTACTGGAATGTCAAGCTCGTGAATGTCAACGTTAGAATCTTCCTCAAATTTGTGAAATAAAAGATCCACATGAGCTCTGTTACCTGGTACCCGATAGATCCCTTCTGAATCTAATCCCTCTGCTTCAATAAACTTGACACACTTCTCCATGAAGATTGGAATGTAGTTTTTATCTGATTGGATATAGTCTGTTAGTTTTGATGGAACTCCACTGGGAAGTACTGCTGCCTTTTTATTCGTCTTCTGTTGCCTCTTTCTATCTTTCTCCTCAGCTACTTTTCGAAGTTTTTCCTCTTTTAACCTTCGCTTCTCTAGCTTAGAATCATCCTTGGCCTTTTGCTTCTCCCTTTTACGCAATATCTTTTCAATGTCAGATTCTTTCATTTTAGGAAATACTCCAAACATAGGCGAGTTATTATCCCTAGGAGAGGACACATCCAAACTTGACTCATCATCGTGCATGAGACCATAAGAATTACCTTGACTTGTGTATAGATCTAAAGAATTTAGCATGTTAAAATTATGTGCATTTTGCAAATCTGGCATTCGTTTTTTAAGACTTTGACTTCGTTTTTGCGCAAACTTCATTCGAATGTCGGAAATATTAGCAGGCGGAAAAGGTTCGGTTTCACTCACTTCTGAAGAGTCAGAATTTGATTCTGTGGCAATATTCGCCTTATCATCACCTTCGACTGAGGGTGAGTGCATAGAAGGAATGGTAAAAGCTCCTAACTGGGGTACTCTAGGAGGCTGCACAGGAATAGCAGTACGTTTTTTTCTTTGACGTTTATGAGTTCCTCCCTTTCTATTCACTTTGGAGTAAATTTCACTAGCCCTTTGTCTCCTTTCTAAACTTGACCACTCGCTATCAGAATCGGAGTAGCTCGGCTGTCCCTTTTCGCGTCTTTGCCTTAGCTTAGTCTTGCCACTAATGGCATCCTGAACCATGGTGTACATATATTCAGAGTCGGGAGGATACATATTATGCACCATGTCTTTAACTTGAGCATATTCGCACCCCAAATCTACTGGTTCTGGAGTAGCCAAAGGAGCATTGCCAAAATTACCCTCATTCATGTTCATACGCGCAATAGCCTCAGTTACTGCGGAATAGTTTTTCATATTTAATTTTCCCGGTTGCTTTAGCGTTTGTGAAATACCTTTAGATCGAGATTTTGATACAGGAATATGCCTCCTACCAGTGGTAAACGCATGTTGTTGATAGTTATTCCATGCACTTCCTGGTATAGACATGGGAGGATCTCCATAGTTAACATCATCCAAGCTAGTCTGGGAAGACATAAGAGACTTCTTTGAATATCTAGAACCGATATTGTCAGGTGGAGCAGGTTCTGGAGGTGTGGCTGGAGGTGGATAAACCTGCAAACCTGAGTGATTATGTCTTTTTTTCCCCATAGATCCTTCACTTCCGTACATATAGATACTAGAAAACCTGTCGCTATGATCGCTAGAGCTAAGTTTATCATCAGGTCCACTTAAGTCAAAGTTTTCGCTTTCACTGCCTTCATTGCCGAGCTTAAGATAGTAGCTTTCATTTCTGGGTGGCGGCATTGGATGTCCATGTCTACCAGTAGACCTAGAACGCTCCAAAGTACCCTCACCACTGTCCAATCCAGAAGGTTCTTCCATATGAAATGCCTGTTCAATTTCTGGCTTCTTCTCCCAAACTTCTTTAAAAAATGGGGTGAAGAATGCTGTCTTAGGTTGCATGGAAGCTGATGAAGTCATAAAATGAGCTCCTAGTCTATCAGCAGTCGAATTTCCTTCAGTTATAAGCATTTGGCTTAAATCATCATTGAAGAAGGCAGTAGCGCTTCCAGAATCAGTTACTGCAAGAATCTGAATAGGTAAATTTGGAATGTTCATTGAAAAAGCATTAAGAGTAGCCAAGGAAGCTTTTCTTTTAGTAGAATAGACGAGGATAAAACCATGGACCAGCTCGTCTCGGAATGCATTAGCTCCATGGAATGATGAAACTATGACCTCTACTTTTCTTTTTGAATCGCCCAAAAAGGTCTCCAAAATTACACTATGTGGAGATGATAAGAAGCAAAACTGATGATTTAAAAGGGGGGATAAAACATTTTCAACTGAATATGGATCTCCACAGAACATACACATGATGACTCTAATATCTGGCTCAACACACTCTATGACAGATTGATTGATGTTTAGAAAACCTGCCCGATGATGAATACTTTGAACCAACTGATGTAAAGCATCGGAAACCAGTTGTTCCTCGGACATTTGATCCAGGGACACATCCATAAAAGGGCACTGGAGGGAATCAGCTAAGTTCTGGCCATCTTCTTTCAGTCTTAGTACTTCTTTTTCATCTGTGGTGGAGTCTTGAAGGTACATTAATACAATTGGTAATCCCTGAAATGGCAACTTGTCATCTTGTTCCAAATTAGAGAGGAGCTTTTTTTCCAAGCTTTCTCGTATGTATTCAAATGACTCAGCATTAGAAAAGACGCAAAAACTTACCATGTGGAACAAAGTCCGACGTTCTAAAAGAGTTATGGGGTAAGCTAACGTCACCATTAATAATTCTGTAATCTAAACTAAAGAACTGACAATCGATTTCGTACTCATCATCATCACACTGGGCCCTAATCTTAGCTGCAAGATTATCTGCCAGATTATCTAACCCTAAGATTAGTAAATTAAGTTGGTTATTATCTGAGCTCATTAACCACTGATTGCTATGATTCCATGACGACGGTCTATGAGCTTTTGTAGCCAAAATTCTTTCTATCAGTGAATCCATACAATTCGGAAATGCTGGACAATGTTCTCTTATCGGGTAATGTATAAATCCTAAATGCTGAAAAAGAGTAAGCTTCCTATCCTGGTCTAACCTATCTAAAATTTTATATCTAAAGTCTTCTTGAAGAGTATCAGTGATTTCTTTAATATCATCTTGGGTAATAGTACCAGTAGGTGCTATACTTTTAAAATGATAAAACAAGTCAGCATGCTCTAAAAGAAGTTCTTGAAAATTATGTTTTGCATTCTCTATAAGTTCCCTCTGATGTGAATCGTATATTTGCTGACAATCATGTTCTGAGAGTGCTTCAAAACATTCTCTTCCCATGAAAAGCACTCTAACTTCACTTAAGTGCTTACCTGGTGTTACATAGCCTGTATCTTCCAAAAGTTGCTTAAATTGTTTTTTGTACTCTAAACGTTTTTGTTCTTGCTGCAAGACGTTAATGTGGTTCTTAAAAACTGTTTCAGCTTCACTGGTGTCCAAAACATCAAACGGAATTCTAGTCTCATCACTATCTGACCCTACACACTCTGACCAAGGCATATCTTCTGGTCTCTCAAAGAAATACTGAGAAAAATTGGGATGATTCTTAATATATGTTTGAATAGACTGCCAATCCGTATCTTGAAGAGTATTAAAACCTGGAATAAGATCATGAAGTACGTCTGGAAGCATTTCCATATATCTAGCTACCTGCTTAGCCATTTGCTCATCTTTTAATTTTTTTATATGTCTTTTAAATAATCTTTGGGTCCCATCTAATCCAAATAACTGAACAAAATGTATCCATTCTTTGTGATTATTAAGTTTCTTCTGGGTTTGAGACCACAATGCGTGACAATCCGTTACATGCACCCGAATAAGTCTCATAAAAGATTCACTGGCTGCATCCATAATTTCTTTTTTGGCCATTGCTGCTTCATTATAGGAAGGAATTTTTAATCTTACTTTCGTTTTATCGATAATCTGCGCTAAGAGTAAAAAACCTATATCAATATTGACATTTTCATGTGCTGAGGTCTCTATAAGTGGAATGTTACCTTTGTACTCGCTCCTTTGGACCAACTTGTGTGCTTCACGCACATACATCTCATTCGCTTCATCATTTTTTGTGGTCACCATAACCACCGGCTTTTTAGTTTTCATGATATTATTTAAGATAACGGCGCAAAAATCTACTTGCTTTTCGATACTTCTACTTGGCACAACACTGACGTCAAACACACAAATAAAACCATCTATACTTAACCTACCATCTGGCAAAACCTTCTGTTCATACTCTTTTTCTATACCTAACTGATTCTTACAAATATACATAAGTTTTTCGGCGGACGAAAGTTTTGTAGCGTGCAACGTTTGACGTACGGTTCCATTTTACCGCCTTTAAACGGCTGAAAAGAAGCATCGTCTATAAATTCCGTTTGTTCTACTAGGCTAAACTGATAATCAGTACCATCTTCCAAAGATTTAATAGCCTCACCCCAATATAAAAAATGATCATTATTAACCACCCTACCACTAAAATCAGTTTGACTGAGAACCGAAATATGATCGATATTGTAGTCTTCCGCGTGGGGCCTGATGAAACGATTACATAAGCATGATTTGCCTATGCCTGCATGGCCTTTGTCCTTTTCCACTCCGGAGAGCCCCACTATAGCGACGTTGACGCTGCGAATTGTGTCTCCCTTGCGAGCCATGATGTGATGTTAGGTAAATTCAGGGGTGACCTGGAAAAAGAATTTGTAAAATAAGATAGAAGCTGGTATTTAGCAACAGATAGACAAAAAGTAAGATGAAGTTTAAAAAAGTACAAATATCGGGTTTCTATCTGAAACTGTAATTACTAACTAGCTAGTACAAATGAAAATAGTCTAATTTTCAGTTTTTTCTTTAAAAATTACCAGCTGTTAATTTCTGGAATAAGTATTACATATTTTTCCCAACATTTTTGGTTATATATTTTTTTTATGTGGAGAGATTTTAAAGAAGCTTAAAGCCTGCAACATGTTGTCGTCTTAGATATGCAACATAAAAAATAACCCCGGGGAATCCCCAGCCTGGATCTTAGAAAATTGTAAATACCAAATACGCGAAACGAAACGCGGCTTGCGGCGGCGTTGTTGCTATTAATAAATGGAGCAAAATTTTACTTATGCATTAATCAGCGTTGTCAAATTTTAAATTTATCACATTAATTAGAAGAGATACCCAGATTCCAGACTCTTTCCCTACAATTATATATTTGTCAAAAATGATAAGATTCTTCAACGCCCTCTGGTCGGGCCTGCTTTTGACCCTTAAAACTAGCACTAAGTACAATAAAAAAAGAAAACACCACTGTCACCTTTTTTACTTTTTAACTTCATATAAAAAAATATATACAGGGTGTCCCAAAATAATGGGACACAGAGCAACAGCAGATTCCTTAGGTCGAAATAATGCAATTTACGTCAACTTGCCTTATCCCAAAGTTAAAAATAACTAAGATACAGGGTGCACTTAATGTTTCGCTATAGAGCGCAGCTAGCAGGCAGTCTACCATTATTTTAGATGGCATAACTTTTTTTAGTTTAGTATATTGACCTGTTTATTACAAAATAAGTTACTATAATTCCCTCTGCATTAAAAATGTATACCTTATTTAAGTCTCTAGGAGCAACTGTTTTCGAGATAAACGCACTTCAAAGACTCCGCAATTTTCTTATGAAAAATGGGTTTTAGCCAATTGTTTTCAAACTTTGCATAGTGATAGTTTTCAAGACGCTGATCAAAAGTCTCCACGGCCACAAAACCCAAAAACTCCTTTAACCCCCTCAAAGATCACTGCGGATTTGTGGACTTTTGAGGGTGATTTTGGGGGTTTGGCGGGGTTTTCGGGTTTTGTGCCCGTAGAGACTTCTAATCAGCGTGTTGAGAGCTATCACAATGCAAAGTTTAAAAACAATTGGCCGAAACTCATTTTCCATAGGAAAATTGTGGGGTCCCTTAAAATAGCGTTTATCTCAAAAACAATTGCTCCTAGAGACTTAAATGAAGTATACATTTTTGATGCAAAGGAAAATATAGTAACTTATTTTTTAATAAACAGGTTAATATACTAAGCTAAAGAAAAGTTATGCCATCTAAAACAAGTGGGGTAGGCCGTAGCTGGCGCCCTCTACAAGCAACATAAAAAGCATGGACAAATTTGAATTTCTCGCCTCAAAGAACCCCCAGATCCCCAATTTTGTACCGCTATGTCATTTAGTTAAGAAATTATTATGAAAAAACGAAAACAAAAATAAAAATTTGACACCCTGAATCTTAGTTATTATCAACTTTGGGATAAGGCAAGTTTACGTAAATTGTATTATTTTGACCTAAGGAATCTGCTGTTGCTCTGTGTGCCATTACTTTTGGGACACCCTGATAATACCAGTGGTAAATCTGCTAAAAAAATATTCTTAAATTAGAGGATCTGTTTGAAATACATAAAAAAGCAATAAAGCGTTATCTACTAGTGTGATTCAGTCTGTTAAAAATAAAAATAAAAAGTTCGCAATAAAATTGACTAATGAATCATATATGTTAATTAATAAGGCTTTGTTAAAAACAACAGACTTGGTATGTCTGTCATTTACACAAAATTAGTAGAGATAAAATTAAAAGAATATTCAACTTGGCAAACATTTAAGTGTTGTGATCAAATAAAAATAATAATATAAGTACTATAAATATATTAGGGGAAAAATGGCCTGCATACACAAGATACCATTATGTTCCGCACTTAAATTCTTTGATTTTAATATTTATGTGAAGATCATTAAATGCTACAGAATAAAAAAGAACAAATCAGACTCACATTTTAGGAACAAACATTTAAACTTTGGCCTGATATGGGTTTGTCATAGTCAATGTCAGTTGATCAAGCAATGATATAGTATTTTAAAACAGTTTAAACTTTGATATAACGACGCAATAAAGAACAAAGTACAGTGTAACTTCAATATCGTTCAGAAATATGTCTGGAGTATCAAGGTACCCCGATCCTGAAGTATTTTTTTAATTCTGAAAATAGAAACAGTTAAAATTTGTTAAAATTTTTAGTTTATTATAAAACCAACAAAAACTTTTAAAAATTATTGTTATGATAAATTTAAACCAAACTGTACAGAATCTCCAGCATGAATACATTATATTAATCAGCAAGATTTTTTTTAATATGACACGTCTGTCTAATTCAGTTTAAACCCTTTTTTATATAGCTAAATCGGTTGCTTTCTTGTTAAGCCTTTTCAGGAGCAAGACATCTTCGAAGTTTAGTCAATTTTGGAACATACACTTCTTCCCAATTTCATTTGTAGTTTTTCCCTAATTTTTTAAATCACTCAGTAAGTAAGTGTTTTATGGGCTCTTTTGTTTTTGCTTAAGGCCTTAATTAAAATAAGTAAATAAGTACATATGTATCCAGCTAATGTACATGATTTTTTTTATGTTCGAATTATAGAAAAAAAATTATTAAAATGAACCGAAAACCGTGTCCTGATTACTGGAGTGCCTGGTCTAGTAAGTGACCCAACCATTGAAGTTTTATTGTGCTCTTAAAACAAACCTATATCAATTATTAAAAACATAAATGTACAAAGTGTATTAAAAAATACAATTAAACTTTATTAATACAGTCTTAAGTTTGTTTTTATTTTTATTATTTTGTTTTTGACAAAGATCTTATTAAAAAATATATATAAATTGTTTATCTTGCAGAGCGATATATTAGGAGCATCAAGGATTGGTCATACTAAATTAATAAAAAACAACTAAAAAATTTAGTTGGTCATTTATTTATTACTTAGGAATTTTAAAAATAAATAATATGTTTAAAGCAAATCAAAAAGTTAGTAGATAAACGATATTGTCACAACAAAATTATGTCAAATTATAAAAAATGTAAATAAAATTGCATGCAAAAAAATGTAGCAAAAAACTTTAAACCTTAAAAATGCCTTAATGAATTGCATCAGCTGTTTCAAAAAGTTCAAGTACTGTGCATAAGTGCAATACAAATAGCTGCAATTAGTTTCCCAGTATAAGGGGGCTCTAACTTAATAATAGTAATTTGTCTTAAGTAGACCATAATTTTATCTTTGTACAAGGTTGCGCCTTTTCCATGGATTTTCGGGGTATTAAGAAAATAATAAAATCTGATGGCACTTTCTCGATTTTTAAATTTTGACTATTTTGATACACATCTGTATCTTGGTTCTATCTAGACAGAAAAAAATGGTAAATCGCATATTTAGATAGAATCCAGTGGCATACTTAATTATTTTTTATCAAATACAACACCTATTATATTACTTGATAATTTGTTTCCCAATAAAAACACCTATTTATTGATACCACACACTTTATCTTTGTTTTCAAAGAAATCTTTTAAACAAGCAAGTGTTGAAAAAATTAGGCATGTAAAATTCTACACAAACTTGCTTTTTACTTCTTTTTCCTACCTTACAAACAACCGAGATACAAAGATGTGCTAAAATCATAAAAATTTAAAAAACACCCTGTATCTCCGAGACAATCAATCAAGTTAGCCCCGATCTGTTTCCACAGTTACAATTGTTTTCCCAAAATGAACCTCGAGAATGTGCTACCAGTTGTGCTGTATATATATTATGGATACAATAAAACATACATTCATATCACGACAAGTCCTGACAAGCTTTTTATTTTTTAACAAGATGTACTACTAATTATACCAAGTGGTGCCAACACTTTTAGAACTAATTATGAAACAAGCCTGGATACAATATGGTACAATGATTAAAATAATTCTAGATTTATGTAAAGCTAAGCATGCTAGTTAATCTGTATTTATTAGCTGATAGTACACATCTAATGGCTTTGATCATTCCTTTAACCAGCTTACAGGGTTAAACATAATTTGATATCAACTGGCTGACATCTGAAGTTTAAGACATTGTTACCAAAACATAAACTTGGGATTCATGTAATATTATCCTGTTTAATTTGAAAAATCAAGATCCAAGGACAGATAACCAAGGAATATTTGACATTGGAACTATAAATAAATTAGTTAGATCTGTTAGGATCAATTATTAGTTCAGATACCTCTATTATAGACCTTTCTAACAAGCTAAAATCACCTATAAGTCTTACAGATACAAGGTATGGGCAAGTTTTTAATTGCATCAATGGATCCATCATCAAACCGTTTTTAGACTACCACTAGAGAGTCCAATGGATTCCATCAAAGCTTTTTTATAAAATATTTAAGCAAAAAAATATAAATAAATATGGAAGAGAAACACAACAATCTGCTGAGTATTGACAGTTGCAGAACAAATAGCAAAGCGTTTTTAAACATTTCGTTTTAATTCGTTCCATCAGAACTTCTTATGAAGTCATTTGACGTTCAGCGCATAAATTCAGCATACTTTTTATCGATGGAATAAAGAACTTGCCCTATATAGGGAATGAATTATAGTACATGTATCATAAATATCATAATTATACATCAGTTGACCAAGAAAGACTGGGTTACCACATTTGGCAATATTGCTTTATATCCTTAATGTAAAACTTATTGGTGTTAACACAGTGCTGTCATATGGGGTCACAGTGTCTCATATGACTGATTTAAAATTGCTCAAGAAGCTAATTCTAGGTAGTTAAAATCGAGGTTAAACTGCAGTGCCAGCTATGTGGTAGAGCAAGTGGAACAGTTTTGCTAGGCGCCAGGTGGCACCAAAAAGCTAACTGTGAAAAACAATTTTCAGCATATATATAAAGGTAAAATTTTACTTTACGGACACAACGCCGATTTTTATAAAATTTTGCATACGGGGGTTTTTTGGGGCGCTGATCACGAATCTAAAATTCGTTTTTTCCAACATCTGGTTTTTGAGTTATGAGGCCTTCAAGTGAACTAACCTCTAAATTCACAATAATTTATTGTCTATTTTAAGTAAAAATTATCTGAAATGAATCCATTTTTCTGTACGTTGTAAGAAGATATATGATGTATAACTGGTAGCCTGATTCACAATTAAGTTGTAAAGATATAAAAAACTGAATTTTTTTGAGGTGTTTTTTACTTAAAATAAGCAATAAACTTTTGTAGATTTTAGTGTATTCGTTTAATATATAAGTGCCCAATCAGTGTATGTTCCATTTTGATGGTAATCAGTTTCAAGAAGGAGGAATTTTGGAAAAATGTCCATTTTGAGGTTGGTCCACTTGGAGGCCTAATAACTCAAAAACCACAGATTGACAGAAAAAACTGATTTTAGATTCGTGATCAGCGCCCCAAAAAAACCAAAACCCCGTATGCAAAAATTCATGAAAATCAGCGTGATGTCCGTAAAGTGAAATTTTACCAAAATAAAATTTTTATGGTGCCTTTTGACAGCAGGAGCATAATAATTAAAGCTACTTAATTTGATTTAAATTCTATAAGTGTTAATGTTTGCAATAAAAGTTGATTTTTAATAATTTGGTAATTATTATTTATTTAACATAAAGTCAAAATACAATTTACATGAAGTGAAAACATGACGGACGGGCATGGAAAGACAATCTTACTTTACCCTGAAAAAAAATTATTTAATAATTTCTAATGTACCTTTTAAACAAGGCAAAATTAAAAAAATATATATAGAAAATATTTAATAAATCTATAATTTAGTTATATCACAATAATTTTTTTAAGATGAAAAATGCATAAACTCTAACAAAAAAGAACTCAAAGTAACAGAAATTGTAAATCCTTAGTGACATGTTGAATATTACATTTTGAAATAAACTCTAGTTTATTTCAGTCCAGAAATGGCAGGGAAAATAGTTAATTTTTAACCAAGTTGGGTACGTAGTGATGTCACTTAAGCTGATATTTTGTATGTAATTAATTTTTACACTGTCTAGTTTCCATAAAAAAAAAGCCACTACATGGGACTAGCATTAATTATCTAAAAAGAGTTCTTTTTATTAACCAACAAATACTGTTGATTAGTGTTGAGGTTAAAATGTTTTTTTTGTTTGTCTATGAATATTTTACTAATGGTACTGAACCATAATTAGTAACTTTGTAATCACTGAAAAGGATTGTGTAATTTTTAATTCCAAAATGTAAACACTTCTTTTAAAGATATTTTAACTAATTGTGTACTACAAAATTAAAGTGTTAAGCCATAGTTTTACTTCAATTTATGGCCTCCTACCTCCTACAAAGAAAGGAAGCACACACTAATTTAAAGACCTCTTAAATTAAGACATAATAGAGTCAATAACAGCATAATACAAACTAACATATATATTTAAACTATCTTTAAACAGGATTTTCAGCTACAAAGTACACAATCATACTAATGAACATTAAATAAAGAGTTGTCAAAAAAAATCGGCTGACAATTTTTTCATGTGGGTTTATAAAAGGCTTATTTTAAAGGACTCACCCATTAAATAAGTTTTATAGCAAAAATCATGAGGTTTCTGTTCGATTTAATGATGAAAATCTTCATGCTAGAAAAAGGTTCCTTGTTTTGAAGCTTGCACCATTCTTTTGCACGAAACACCTGACAAAAAGGCGTGTTGATCACGGCACACTGGCAAAACTATTTCACAAATACTTGGTTGGATTCGCGTAAATTCAAGGGCGAGAACTTCTGTTGTAAAAACAGTAATTTTTCGACCACCCACCGCCTTTATTAACAAGAAGCCATTATGAAATTTACCTTCGCTCCTACGGTTTTGCTCTGAACAGCACCTAGGGATTTTTACCTGGCGATTTTAGGGGGATTAGCTTTGACAGATCTACGTGGTCGTTTGAAGCGAAAGTAATTTTTAAATTCCTTATTCTGACACTAAAAAGAAACATACTTATTGTTTAGCGCAGAAGTGACAAAGACAAATATTGACCCGGGTCTTTGAAATGATCAATTTACATTAAAGTAAATTTTGTTTTGTTGGTTGCCAGCGTTCGAGTTAAACCGGTTAAAGAAAATTGAGTGTGTAATATATATTGCCTAAATATGGGCGCACTGGGACAACGGCCTTTTAAATGTTTAAAGGTCTTTTTTTTATAACATTTTTAAAACGAAATACTTACACATCATGAAATTTTTGGATCGGCGATTTTTTTAACTCAAATTTTTATAAAACTTTAAGGCTTTACACGTTTGGACCAGTGTTGGCCCCAATGCTACTCGTTCCAAGTGTAATTCGAGAAATTTGCATTGGTCCCAACGTTGGCGAGTGCAACTTTATCAATATTCAAGTTGGACGAATAGCATCGGGCCTGATAATTTGCTGATCAGCAAAATATTTTGATGGTCGACTATGTTTAATTATGCTAACTTTCTGAAATTTTGCGAAACTCTAAAGGTAGTAAACACCAATTATATGTAATGTATTAATAAAGATTCACAATATCCATCCCAAGGGTTGTTTTACCCAACCCCTTTGTAAAAAAGCTTGCTGGTCGACCACTTCTAACATTGTCAAGACGATGAAACTTTTCCTAATAATTAGGATAGTGTCGATAAAAAAGCTGTATTAATGGCAACTCAAAATAACCACCCTGGGGTGGTATCACCTCTCTAACAAAAAAGCTTGCTGGTCGACCACTTCTAACATTGTCGAGACGATGAAACTTTGCAAATTAATTAGGAGTGTCAATAAAAAAGCTGTATTAATGACACTGAAAATAACCACTTTGGGGGTTGTATCACCCCTCTAACAAGAAAGTTTGCTGGTCGACCACTTCTAACAATGTCCAGATAAAAAAACTTTGCAAAATAATCGCCCAAAATAAGAAAAGGATGAAAAAAAAGGCTAAATTTAAAGCCTTTTCAGACTGGTGGGTGAACACCCTGAGTTTGGAATTTTTTGGCATTTTTCTTTTTTTTTTCCTAAAAGCTTACCTAAAATATGAAAAAATATTTAAAATAAACCTTAAAGTTAGCTAGATCGTCATTAATCCAGTTAATTTTTCTGTAGTATATTAATTTTTTTTAACAGATGAAAGTCTTTACCTTAGTTAAAAATGGTCCACAAGCCAATTTTTCAGAAGGGGGATGAAATAAACAACCGTTGGGGTTATTATCTTAAGTCGCCATTAATACAGTTTCTTTATCGGTACTCTCTTAATTATTTTGCAAAGTTTCATCTTCTTGACAATGTTAGAAGTAGTCGACCAGCAAGCTTTTTTTTAGAGGGGGATACCACCCCCTTGGTGGTTATTTAGAGTTGCCTTTAAGACAGCTTCTTTATCGGCAATATCTAAATTATTTTGCAAAGTTTCATTATCTTGACATTGTTAGAAGTGGTCGACCAGCAAACTTTTTTACAAAGGGGTTGAATAAAACAACCCTTAGGATGGATATTTTGGATCGTCATTAATACATATAATTGGTGTTTACTACCTTTAGGGTTTCGCAAAATTTCAGGGAGTTAGCATAATTAGACATAGTCAACCAGCAAAATATTTTGCTGATCAGCAAATAAGACCGGCCCAATAGCATCGGAGTCGGGGCCAATATTGGTGCCAACGTGTGCAGCCATCCTAATTTAAAACAGTTGGTTTTTTTACTCTGATCTTTAACAAAATAAAGAATTGGATAATCTTAAAAAGAACTACTCTAATTAAGTCTTCCATTTTTTTCACTTAGACTTGGTTAGACACTTAAATTATTATTTGACACAAGTTTTCACCATGTTTATGGCTCCTTAAAATTTAAAAATAAAAACATATATTAGAAACAAAATAGCTTTATTTCTCAACATTCTTAGATTTACAATTTTTCTCCAGTATAAATTTAAGGATGGAAAGTGTATAATTATAATAACAAGTATTTAACATTTATTACAAACTATTTACAATTTACACAAAAAAAACACAATAGTCATTTAGGGTCCTTTTTATATTGCATTTTATTAGTCAAGAAGGAACAATGTGGCGTTTTTATTTAATAAAAAAAATGCTTTTTTAAACTAAAACAAACCAAACTAAGCAACACATGTAAAAAAAATAACGTTGTACAAAACCAAGACATGATTAATGGTCGATTTATACTTTAGAAAATTAAAAACTTACACTAAGAATTTATATTATTTTCAAAAAAAACTGCCATTTTTAATCCTTCATTTAAACAATAATATAATTTATGATATAAGTTCGGTAGGTTAGTTCTGGTAATGGACGAGGCGATGCTAGGAGCCAAGTCAAGAATGTCTAAACGAGTAACTGTAACAAGTACTACCGGACGTGTATCTTAATGTATTTTTTCTACTCCTATATTAGTAAGAACCTAATTACACACCGTCTACTTTATCAGTAAATCTCTAATTACAAACACTATACTGTAAGAAGCCAAACTGTGCGTAAGGGCAGTTACGTAATATATATATATATATATATATATATATATATATATATATATATATATATATATATATATAATATATATATATATATATATATATATATATATATATATATATATATATATATATTACGTAACAGTTCCACAATCGCATTAGCCGCGAGCCCCAAAATCTTGAAAACTTTCAATAGATTTTACGTAAAGCTGGCTATGAAACAAATAGCATCGCCTTGACAACGCAAATGTTTGTATTATTATTTGTATTGTTACTTAAAGTTTACATAATCTTCTGCTTTTATTTATAAAAAAACTAAACATAAAGTCGTAGAAAAAGTATAGTACACAACTCGAGTGGTAAGCCATTACACACTCTTTCGAATTACGGTACTCGCTCACGCTCGTACCGTAATTTTCGAAATCGTGTGTAATGGGCTTCTTACCACTCTCGGTATGTAATATACTATTATTTCATACTATTGTAAGTCCGTTCTGCATCATTACTTGGTTTCAAAAAATAAAAAATCACAACTAAAATAGAAACAATATATTGATCCGTACTAGTACTAGTCCCTGCCCAAACAACAATCAATTGTTGTTAGAGAGAGATCTCAACCGCTGTGTTCGCACGTCGTTGTCTTGGTTGGGCCCAGTAGGATCTTTTGGAACATGCGCTAGAGTTGCTGGTTATCGGCAACTCTTGTTACCACCGTATGGAACGAGATCCGAAGCTAAGACGAACACAAGGCTTAACTCAAGTTGTGAGCATACCGTGCTGATGAGTAAATGACATCTTGTGCCTTAAACAGGTGTCTTCAACGGGCCTCCGAGATAAAGGGCGGCATCTCAGAGTATCTAGCCTTACTGCGGTAATGCGGGGCTCTCCGTGGTGGACTATTACTTCCCTAGTTCCAAACAGAAAGCGGACAGAACCGCTTTCATAGAAACAAAAAGTGACAAAGGTGCGCTGACCGAAACGGATAAATCCGTTTCGAGAGGTGCCACCCAAGGTCACAAGCAGACCGAAACCGATGCCTTACTGCGGTAATGCGGGGCTCTGCCGTGGTGGACTAAACTTGCCATAGTTCGGCAAACAGAAAGCGGAGAACCGCTTTATAGAAAAAAAGTGACAAAGACCCACGTCACTAGACCGGGAAAGAAGGGCATGAAGGATCTAATCATCTGTTCGTCATACTTTCTAGGAGACAGGGACACCAGAACACATATTGTGCTCGTGTCCGGTAGCGACACAAGAAAAAGGAGATGTTAGAACTCTCTCCCAATTTGATATCGGATTCATTAGTAGTCCGATCCTATTGGGAGAAATATAAAAAGGTGTGAGCCACAATAGACCAAGCGATCGCAGTGGAGGGCGTAAAAAGTCCACTCACTTTAAACCTAACCTAACCTATCCTAGAGAGAGATGGGCGAGTGAGACGCGGATGGCATGGAAGAGACGAAGATAAATGTTCATCCCAATCTCGATTTGAACTGTCGACGGGCCGGGCTTTACTTACTATAAGGCGATAATTTACTCTACAACTGTCGCAAGTGAACTACCTTAATAGATATTTTACAGATTTCTTTATATTCTTTCTAATTATTCTTATATTTTATATTCTTAATAATGAAAATGTTACCTAGTTTGGTTTATTTCTTGTCAGACTCGCGCCATGTCAAGTAACCAGAACTATTTTTATTTACTATCACAGATACATCATGTAAAGTCTGTACAAAAAAGTATTGTTAAATTTAAGGTTATTTTTTTTTCATATAAACCACATGCTTTTTTTTAATCAATTTTTTGTAATAATACTACGGATCCAAAAACATTACCGTAGAGTTGGATGATTAGTTTGAAAATGGTCAAGGAAAACACACTCTGAATACCACATATATTAGCCGACTTTTTAACCCCAGAAAGATAAAACTGATATCTCCCATAGAACATTAGAATTAAGGTTACTATGGTACACTTACAGTATAAGGTAATCATGTTTATTCAAAAAATATTTTTTTCTAATAGCTATTTATACAGGGTGTCCCAGAATATGTGGGAAATCTCTCGGAATCTAATAGAAAACCCAAAAATATTATGACAAGTTCCCATAAACTTTTTTCCTACGAGCCTTCCCTACGGAGATACAGGTACATAACGGACGACCCTGGAAATCGTTTTTTTATAAATTACTTTTAAAATACTAGGCATAATTTAATATTTTTTAATATGATGGTTACTAGATAAGTCTTCTTAAAATGAACCCATTAAATCATATTTGGCGTATTTAGTTTGCCCGGGACGGACTATCTCTGACACAATAATAGCAATTTTTTTAAGACCCCGTATGATAAACGCTTAACATTATTATTTTTGGATAGCTTTAACCTTAAACTAAGAAAAAGATATTCCTGATTGACATCAATAAAATCAACTGTTTACGAGAAATAAAATATCATGTTTGGTATTTTTTTTACTGTATACAGGGTGTTTTCTAATTGTACGTTAATATTTATGGAGGCAATTTTTGGGTCCATTTTAAGAAGAAAACTTCGTATGAACGTATGTCCTAAACGTCTTAACTTTTAATATAGGGGTGGTAAAATTTTTAAAAATAAATCATTTATTATTAATATCTGTAATACCACTTTAGATATTTTAATGAAGATTGGCATACATATACTATGTATCAAGAACCATTTTTTAGTGTATACCACATTTTTTTATTTCCCAAAATAGGCAGGTCAAATTCTGTACGAACGCCACTGGTGGAAAAAAAAATGTGGTACACTAAAAAATGCTTCTTAATACATTGTACATTTACTCCAAATTTAATTAAAATATTTAAAGTGTTATTACAGATATTAATAATAAATGATTTATTATTGAAAATTTTACCATCCTGTATCTCAAAAGTTAAGACGTTTAGGACACATGTTCATATGAAGTTTTCTTCTTAAAATGGACCCAAAAATTGCTTCCCTAAATATTGACGTACATTTAGAAAACACCCTGTATAATGTAAAAAAAAATTACCAACCATATTTTATTTCTCATAAACAGTTGATTTTATTAATGTCAATCAGGAATATTTTAGGTTTAAGGTTAAAGCTATCCAAAAATAATATTGTTGAGCCTTTATGATATAGGGTGTTAAAAAAATTGCTAATATTGTGTCACAGCTAGTCGGTCCCTAGCAATTTAAATAAGCCAAATGTGATTTAATTAATTCATTTTAAGAAGACTTATCTAGTAACCATCATATTAAAAAATATTAAATTACGCCTAGTATTTTAAAAGTTATTTAAACAAAAACGATTTCCAGGAGCGTCCGTTATGTACCTGTATCCCCGTATGGAAGGGATAAGAAAAAACTTTATGGGAATTTGTCATAATATTTTTAGGTTTCCCATTAGATTTCGAGAGACTGCCCATATATTCTGGGACACCCTGTATAACGCAAA
Organism: Listronotus oregonensis; assembly: GCA_019359885.1. Classification (NCBI taxonomy): domain Eukaryota; kingdom Metazoa; phylum Arthropoda; class Insecta; order Coleoptera; family Curculionidae; genus Listronotus; species Listronotus oregonensis. The sequence continues at coordinate 60,419 of JAHBCN010000069.1, forward strand.
CGGGCAATTTTTTAAATAAGATATCTTGTATATTATTTGACTATTTGTTTTCAAAAAAAACTTGTTCTTTGTAAAAAATTCAAGGAAAACCTCATTAGGTTTAAATTTTGCACATCTTGTATAAAATTAAGCATCTACATTGCAATAAACTTATGAATTCTGAAAGTTGAGTACTTTTATAAAAATAATAAATATTGTTTTGAAATTATTAGCCAATTACCCCTTTTTATTAATTCTTAATTTCAATTAACTAAGCATGGATTTTGCTTAGTAGAATTCAAGTTGACTTAGATACAAATGATTGCTGCAACATTTTGTATATTATTTAAGCAATAAATAAGAATTACATACTGCCAGATTTTCGTGTTCTTTGATTTTGATTTAAATCAAATAAAGTTTAAATACTTTGAAATATATATATATTATTATTTAATGTTATATTGGGAGAGGAAAATGGTGCAAATTCTTTACAGATGTATTTCGCTAGATATCCAGAAAGAAGGCAACAACATTATCCTTTTAAAAGACTAAATAAAAACCTATTTTTCCACGGATTATTTAAAAAATAATAATAAAAAATAAACAAATAATAATAAATTTTTAAAAGAAAATTATAAAATTCTATATAAGGAGTGCAAAATTTAAATACCTTTTCAGGTTTTTTATGTTTTATTCATAAATTTCGTTTTTTCACAAATATTTTTTAAAAATAAATATAAAGCGTGGAGTACCAAAAATAACGTAAATTTATTTAAAACGAATAGAATAATAATATACAGGATCTCCCATTAAAAAAAAAGCCCTGTATTAAATCTTTAAAACTGCCACTGATAAAAAACATTGAGCACGCCACTGGATTATATGTAAAATTCTCCACAAACTTGCTTTTCCTTGTTTTCCTATCTGTAAAATTTCGATTTGTATATGGCGGCCATTTTTAATTATTCGATATTTAAATCGCTTTTTAATTTCCTTTTCAATGATACCCCTTTTGCCACTAAACAGTTTAAATATTTTTTTATACATTTGGCAACCCTATTCCGACGCCTCATCAATGCACTTTGTGTCAATTTCCTTATAAAGGTATAACATAAATATGTATTTTGCAAACAAAAGCGATAATATTTTAAAAATATTATTTCTGATTTATATAAAAAAATTTTGCAACACCAAATCTTAAAAAAGAAACAAAAGACAGCGATTCGATAATAGGACGAATATGTATACTAACAAAAATGTTGGTATGTCATTTGGGTTATAACTCAAAAAACAAAACACGATCAAGAAAAAAAGCCACATACAGGGTGTAAAAAGTATGATGCTCATGATTTTAATGGGCGATAGCTAAAAAAAGCCCTATAGGTCAAAAGTTAATTTTTTTGAAATATGGCCTTTCAAAGTTAAAAAATTTGACTTCATTATTCATCAGTCGAACGTTGAACGTTTTTTGCGAGATTTTACATATTAACATTTCTTTAAAGATATGTTTACTTACATTTTATTTGTATTGAAATTATGCTTAGCACACACTAAATTAAGCTTAATATCCATTTTAAGAACACAAATTATTATGTTTTAAAACAGCACTTTTTTATTTTACTTGAAGAATAGAATGTCTCTTATTATGAAAAAAAAAAAGAAACAGCTGTGAACTGTGGTATGTGATACGTTTACTTCGCGGCCTAATGCCAGTTCCACAGTTACATATCTCAGGATTTCTCGGTTGCACACATCTCGTTTCGAAAACTCTTTGGTTCCGTTGTGGAAATCTTTCACGGTAAATTTGAGCTGCTAGATTAGCATTATGGTCTGCTTCGGCGTAAATTATTAACATATCGGCATATTTCCGGTTTAAAAACAATATTTTGAACTTCAAGGCACGAAATAACAGACGGAAAATAATACCGCAGCGAGTGGACAAAATACAAAGGGACCACTGTCTTGACGAACTCTAGCGCTGTTGCCAATTGTTTTTTAAATGTTTAACTGGGAGAAACATTATTATTATTATTATTTTAATTTGTGAACTGACACATTTAACACTTAGTTTTTTTTATTAGCCAATGAATCTAGAGATGAACGTTTAAGACGAAAGTTGTCAATTGTTAAAAGTTTCAGAAATAATTGCTACCAAAGTTTATAACTTTGATATCGTTAAGACAAAAATCTGTTAAGTTTTGACACATGTCATATGGACTTTTTGACTTTTTTAAGCTCCATGATCGCCCATTAAAAACCTGAGCATCATACTTTTTACACCCTGTATATTAAGGGTCGATACTTCAGCTATTATAAAAATGATTTTTTCTTTGATCATTATAAAATCAATCACCCAACTTCTTCATTAAATGTTCTCATTAATACATACGAAATTAAGCATGTTCTTAACACATCAAAAACAGTTATTTAAAAAAGAATAAAAAATAATACTAGACTAACAAAAGCATTGTAGAATTTTAAAAATCTGAGACAAAAAAGGTACCCTATAAACAACGACAAAAAAATAATACTATCTACACAATATACAGTTCCCTAGCTGGGCTTTTTGATTTTGAATTTATTTCTATGTGAATACTTAAATCTTTTTAGTTCTTGTCTAAAATACTCAACAGTCTTGTGTAAGCCGGTATTAAGATCGACTTTTGGCTCCCAGTTTAGATATACTTTAGCTCTGGTGATGTTGGGTCTGCGTCGTTGTGGATCATCTTCCACTTCGCTTACATGGACAATTTTGCTGTGCCCACCAACTAAGTTTTTTATTATTGAAGCAAACTCTAAAAAATATATTACGAATTAAATTTTTATGATATGTTATATGAGCAAGATCACATTAAGTGGACCACCTAATTTCCACTTGATCATAAAAATTAAGTCCATGTATTGTTTTCATAAGTAGTTACCATGAAAAATTAATCCCCCAAACGGTTTGTGAAAATTTTAATTTTAAAAATACTTTTTTTACAATTAAAATTTTAGGTACTTTTAATTAAAAAATAGATTTTAAATCAACATCAAATATTTATTTGTTAATAAAAATATTAATAACTAAAAATTATTTCAATAACACTAAAATCTTGGACTTTCATTGTCTTTATTTATTATTTGTTAAACAACGTTTCGGTTAGTGATGTATCTCCAACCGATTTCAAGTGATAACTGTTATCACATGAAAACGGTTAAAGATACATCACTAACCAAACGTTGATAACAAATAACAAATAAAGACAATGGAAGTCAAGATTTTAGTGTAATGAAACCATATCATTGTCTAACACTTCCAATAAAAATTATTTGTTTATTATCATATTGTTAATGACCTTTTAAGTTAACAAATGAAAATTTCATTGATTCCAGAATAAAAGTTCACTGCTCGCGTCAGTGTACATTGTAGCTTCAGTTAAGTATAATTTCAAATAACAATTAAAAATATAATTATCAAAGGAATTTTAATATTATTATTATTATCAATATTATGACTTACACAATAAATTAATTCTCTATTAATAAACAAAAACAGGAAAAACGAACTAGTAATTAAATATTAAAATGTTTGGACTCTCGTTATCTTTATTTTATTTTTTTTTTTAAACTTTGTCAGTAAAAATTTCTTACTAGGACACAAACTTACATTGCAGTGATACATCATCCAACGGTTTATAATAGACAGTATTTTTTTGTAACTACTCGTTCGAATCGTTGTTTATATTTTTGTTTATGTAAGTCATGATCATTTGGAATTTATTTACTCGGTCCATTTTAAATGCAAAATGCATAAAATAAAAATTATAATAAAATAGATTAAAAAAAAACACAAATTTACACCACCTCAGTTCTTATTTTTAATAATTATTTATTTAACTCATGCCCCGTATAAACTCATTAAACAAATAAATTGTAATGACTACTAAAAATCAATGAAATTTTCATTTGGTAACTTAAAATGATTAATAATATGATAATAAACAAATTAGTTTTTTAATAGTTCTATAGTTTTGTATGCGGTATTTTTAGTTTGTTTAATTTGAGGTTACTAGCCCTTTTTAATGGGCCTCTTGGTCCGGTCCCTGGGTAGTGCCCGAGGCTTGACTGTTTTCCAGTATGGAGGCCCTATGAATTAGGGGTTCCCTTGCAACAAAGTCCCCAAAAACCCAAAATCCAAATATTAATCTACGTTTCGGGTGGCAGTGCCCCGGGTTTTCAATCTGAAATAAACAAAAATTAAACTATTTAAGATTTTAGGTTACTTGGAAATTTCTGAGTAGCTTTTGAATTTTAATGATTTTTTTCATAAGTGACAATGGTTATTAGACTGGTGTTTTAAAAGTATTTAAAAGACCAGAAGAGGGTTATGGTGTTTAAAAAGTTTACCAAATTCTTCGAGCATCGCATGGCCATGGATTATTTTCATGTGTTCCCTGTCTTTTTTAAAAAAATGAACTTTCTTTATTTTACCGGTTTTTGAACAGTTTCCAAACATTCAGTTTATTATTGGTATTTTCAAATGCGTGTTGACAGATTTTTGATTGATAGTAATTCCCTGTTTCTAATATATGTTCTATGTTCTTTTAGCGTTTTCTAATGGCTAATTTCCACCTAAAAATGGCATTTTTCCCAAGGGAAACATAAATTGAATTTTGGGGTTTATATTGTATGTATTTGCGGGATCCAATGGTCAGTTTTGGTTTTAAAGATATGCGAAATAAATTTGAACCTGTTCGGAATTTTATTTATAAGCCAGGTAATGGGTTTGTAAAGGTCTATTCTGATTTTTCCTTTTTGGTTTTCAAATTTAGGCCTATTTAAAAATCAAGGGTTTATTTGAATAAAATATCTTTTAAAATTTTTTTTCTTTTCTTGTTTTGATCAGAACAAATTATTTTAATTCTTCAAGACTTTTACAACTCCTTTCTTTACCATTAGGGGATAGAGTTAAAATTTAAGTATCTGTTGGTAGTAGGTTTTCTGTATTGGTTTCTAAATTTCCTTTTTATTAGAATATCAAAAAGGAGTTTGTGAGTTTTGTTCTTTTTCTAAAGTGAAGTTTAAGTGGTTGTTATTGTGTGTTAAAAATTATTTAAACCAATTTTGTCATACTGGTAAATGAAATGTCCCTAATTCTCCCCAAACAAGGTTTTTATTATGATTTTAGAGTTCATTTTCCAAAAAATATTAATTAATTGTGATAAATGTGGATTCCAGGTTTGTTTTAAAATCAGTGTTAATTGAAGGTTTTACCCAAAAAGTTAATAATTCAAGAATAGAATTTTATGTTTGGTTCCCTTTTTGTCAGGTGGAATATTTTCTAATTTATTTCTAACATTTAATATTTTTTCCATTTTGACATCCTCCACAAATTCCAGTGTTATTTGGGCTAAGTCCAATTGTTTTTTTTCTAGAAAAGTTGGAATTTTTAATGTATGAGTCAGTATTTTTCTAAAAGGGTCCAAAGTAAGTAAAAATTTTGCTAAGGGTGTGTAGGGAGTTTATGCAACTAACTATGGACGTATTTGCATATCAGTTTGTGATATTTTGGTACTCCATAAAATGTGGAGTTTTACTGTTATGGGGGTAAGTTAAAACTTTCTATCTGTAAAGCTGTTTTTATGTTTTTAAAATGTTATAAATTTGTCTTTCAATGGTTTAGTTGGATCATTGTTTATTTTGTATAATTACCATCATTTAAAAGAACATTATTTTATTATCATACATATCACAGTTATTATTACTTTATTTTAGTTTAATTGATAACGGTGCACGCCAGAAACTAATTAAATGGTTTTTAAGTTTTATTTTTTTTTTTTGCACGATCTAAAAATCCAATGACAGTCATCTTTATTGGGACCCGGAAAAGGTCCCATTTTAATTAAAAAGTAAAAATAAAAAACAAATAATTTTTAGTTATTAATATTTACCAAAATATAAATAATTGACGATAAATTCTGAAAATTTCATTAATTTATCTTTAACGGTTGATTTAAAATCTATTTTTTAATTAAAAGTACATAAAATTTTTATTGTAAATAAAATTGTTAAAATTAAAATTTTTATAAATCGTTTGGGGGATTAATTTTTCATGGTAACTACTTATGAAAAAAATACATGGACTTAATTATTATGATCAAGTGGAAAATAGGGGGTCCACTTGACGTAATCTTGCTTATATATCTGATAGGAGAGTTGTGAAATGCTTGTTTTAGACGTCTTTGTAAGATTCACACGAGATTTTTCGAATTCTCGCGGAAAACGAAAAACATTTCTTTTAATTTATATATTGTTATGCCCTAAAAAGTTTTAATTAAAAAAAATACAAAGAGTGTGGCAAATTTAAATCAAAGCTTTAAGTTAGTTCCTTCAGTGTTCAGGGTCATCCAAAGAGGACTAAAGTGAACCATATTTGTAGCTTTCGTATTTAAAAAGAAGTGATATAGCCATCTTGTGTGTATTTTCCTGTACACTAGACTTTGACAGAGTACTGACTTTTTGTGTTTTGACAGTTTAGGTATTTATTGTTATCTTTTTCTATTTACTAATTTAAATAGCAAATTTCTCAAATTAATTAAATTAGTTCTGGTGTTACTGAAAAGAAATATTAAATAATAAAAATGAAACGCTTTCAAAAACAAACCAATAAAAAAGGTGTTCCATTAAGAAAATGTCAATTTTATGTTATATCCCTTTCGTTTTATATCAAATTATTTTCTTTAGTAATTATCCACAATCTACAGGAAAAAACACAAGATGACCTTTTCAGTCTCTATTTGGAGGACACTATACATAGTGTTTCTTAACCCCTCGTGACGTGAATCATGTTCAAGTTTTGAAACTTAGTTTTTTTTGATAAAGTCCTTGTGACTTTTGTGTGTTTGTAGATACATATGGCTATACTGTGTGTAGCAGATTCATGTATTAAGTAGTCCCCGCTGGGTACTTCCCAAAACTCTTTATACAATGGGACCGCTTCTTTCGTGGTCCCGGATTATAGAGACTGATTTTGCTCAGCCCTATTGACCCCTATAAAACATGCCCCTTGACTTTCTGAAGAAATTGTTCCCTTGACTTTCTGAAGAAATTGGTCACCTGTTCTTGAAAAACTCTAATTGAAGCCACAAGCTAACTTTATAATATCTTTTTAGCAGAAGTGCAATGGTTGCTGCAAAAGTGCACCATCAACTTCACTTACAGAGCAGCGGACATGAATTATCAAGTCCAGTAAGCCCTTTAAAGGCAACCCATTAAAAATGAAGGTCAAAGAAAACAATATACATTTAAAAATATAGAGGCTTTAAATGGCAAAAAATGAGTGATGTTTGGGATTTTTTTGGCGCAGATAGTTAAGGAATTTGAGGGGTTCTTTGTAATTTATTAAGTGCACATTAAATATAGTTTTACAAATTTTTATTAAAAAATATTAAATAGTTGCATAGTTATAAACGATACCGTAAAGTAAAAAAAAAAATCCTCTACAACAACATTGATTTCTCGGAAACGGGTTATTTGAAAAAAATATATCAGAGTTTAATATAATCTGTATAAATGTAATTATCTTTGCACGTAGCGATTTTTAAATTTTGCTTTTTACAAAATGGCGATGAATTTAATGTTATTTTATTTTTCGTCTATTTTTTGGTTCAAGCAATCTTAAAAAATAGTAAAAATTAAAATTTTTCTTCTCATACAGATTATATTAAACTTTGATTTTTTTTAGATAACCCGTTTTCGAGAAAAACAATGTTGTTGTGGGGGGAATTTTTTACTTTACAATATCGTTTATAAACTATACACCAATGAGCACTTAATAAATTTTAAAAAATCCGATCCCCAAATTCCTTAATTATCCCCATCAAAAAAAATCCGAACACCATTTATTTATGCCGTCACAAGTGGCTAGCCCTTAACTAAAATAGATACAAAACCGAGTTACCACTACCTTCTTATTGATCACAAAGATTCTCCTTAGTACAAAAAGAAAGTATTTTTATCAGCAGCATATCAAAAGATAGAAGACGACAATATTTTGACTTCACCTATTGAGACCTTAAAAATTCCTCATTGTTTTTCAGCTTTCCTGAACATATCAAATTTTGCACTTAACGTTGTTTGGTACTAAACCATTGATATATTACGTCATTTTAATAAATAGGTCAATATTAAACAAATTAAAAAATATTATATAATGTTACCGCTAACAGTTATAACATTAAAATGCTGCCTTGAAAAGTAAGGTTAGAAAAAACAAAAATTCAAAGATTTAGTTTTAACTTATATCTTTAAAAGTATATTAAAAAAAAATACATTTAATAAAAGCAATAACTACAGAACTTAAATTGTTCATTTTGCTTCTGTAAAATAAAAATTTTACATTTAGACTTGGAACTGAACCACTAACTAGTGTTTAAGATCTTTATTTAAAAAATAAATAAAAAGATCTTTATTTAAAAAATAAATAAATAAAAGTATTTATCCACCCACCGTTTATAGTATGTTCAACAGGATTTCCTATATTTACAGGTTGGGAATAATTCGAATTCATTAGAGCTACCAGTCCCTCCACTAAATCTGATGCATACTGAAATGATCTAGTTTGTTCTCCTGAACCATATACCTATGAAAAAAGAAAGATACTTAAAGCCAAACGACTAGGATCAACAAATAAATAGGTATACGGGGCCTCCCAGAATCAACGGAAATAATTTTAAGTGATGATTCTACAGCTAAAAATAGAAAACCAGTTTATTTCTAAAATTTTTTTTTCATCAATATTTACCAATTTGTATCTGTGGAACTTACCGTCTTTTGAGTATGGTCTGTATCAAAAACAAAAGTAAACCTAATGTCTATTTTACTAGTTTAATCAGAGCAAAAACTTATACATGGGAAGTAAAGACTTTCATCATCAGGGCTACAAGACCATATAAGAAAAACTAGTAAATAAATCCTTTTAGGTGGTTACTGGTGCAAATGTTTCAAAAACCAGTGATAGCAACAAGTTGCACATGGATTTGGCAAAAATGCTTCCTATGCCCCCCATTTAAGGTACCTAACGATGAACGTAAAAGCGTAACATAACTGTCAAAATATTAAAGGTTCTTCCTGATGAGCCAAAAAGGGTAGCGTATCTGTCAAAATTAACCAATCAGATTTTAGACTTTTGACAGTTACACTACGGTTTTACGCCCATCAGGAGACATCTTAAAATCTGATTGGTTTGTTTTTATTTTGAGGTTACGTTGTCAGATTACACCATAAAATTGATTTCGACTTAACTTTAGCATCTTTGTGCATTGTTTGTTCTTAAATATGTTATTTAACTTTAATAGCCTACAAACACTTTTATATTTTATACCATAACTTTATCCTACTGTAAATTATTGTAAGAATTAAAATAAAAAAGTAATGATAAATTAATTTTGCAACCAAAGGTTAGGTTAACCATGTTTTTCGCCAAAATTTGCATTTTTCAAAATCTGCTTAAAACGTAATTACACAAGCGGATACACACCACAATAAAATCCGAGATTTGGAACGTCGCGGATTATAGTGAGGTTAGTCATGGTTAGTTCTTGATTGTAACGTGTTCAAACACATTTTCAAATGCCGATTTTTTGTGTTAAATGCGAGAATTTGTTTAACACAATTAAATTAAATCTCCACCTAAAAAATATCAGCAATCTTATAGAAGCTGTTATTTAAATACAGAGAATAAGTAACTCACTCCATTATTCAACTCTCAAAGTCTGCAGAATTTCTTTTTACCTTCATTTTAAAGCATAAATTAGGTTTGAACTCGCGGAAATTATAATTTTAGACTTCTAATTGTATCTATACCTGTTTTTATTAACCAGAACTAAACTGACTACCGCAAAAAGAAGATTAAAATACGTCATTTAATTTGTCAAGGTCGCGGATTGCATTGCAGTGTGCATTTGCTCCTGTAATTACACTTTGACGCCCCATTGCGCTCATTCGGAGGCACCTTTACAAAACAAATAATATATGGTTAAAAAGAAAATTTTAAGCCATATGTGACTACCTATAAAAATACACAAGACTTCATTTAAAATTGTTGACTTGGATCCACTTTCACCTAAAACGAAAGTTATACTTTACAACTGGTTATATGACAAATTGTCCATTTACACTTATATATGCATTTCAAATTTAAAAATAACATTTTCATAGCAACGTAGAAACTCTGGAACTTGATTTACGCAACGATTTTATAAAGTACTCATGTCTTGGTCAATTAATTAGATAATGGAAATGGTTTTCAATTAAAAAAATATGATGTACTAGGCGTAAAAACTACTATCCATGCAAAGATTTGAATTACGAAAAATAAAATTTAAATCAAAAAAAAAAATTAAATCTGAATAATCGCATGATAGCGGTTATTTCAATTCGGATTATCGATTATTTTAAATTCGAATTATCCCATCACTATTTCTGACCAACCAAAGTACCATACCAAAACGTGGCGAAATCGTCTTCTGTGTTTAATACTTGCATTACCAATCGATATATTATAAAGATACTCATGTCATTTAATTTTTTAATTAGATATATGGCAACAGTGGCATTTACAATGAAAAAAATATGCACTGTACATTACTAGCGCGTATAAAACTACTTTATACTCACTGGGAGTCGAAGATGTAAGCAATAACGTTAAAAACCCGATGTTTACATTGCGCTAGTGCGCATTAGAACACATCAAAAAATCAAAAAGGTGCCCCTTCTAAAATTACAGTTAAAAAGTGAGTCTAAGAGCAAAATGTATACTTTTCAACCCGTCAATATTCAAAACTTGAAAAAACTATTAAAAATTGTATTGATTCCTAAAAAACATTTTACATATATAACTTACCGTAATCACATCGTTCTGTAGAGCTTGCAAAATAAAATTGGACACTACTCTACCATCATTCATGTGCATTCTAGGTCCGTAAGTATTGAATATTCTGGCTACCCTTACTTGCATGTTCTCTTGTTTTGCGTAAGCGTAAGTTAGTGTTTCTGAGACTCTTTTTCCTTCATCATAGCACGCTCTAGGGCCTAAAAAATTATATATATTTATTTATTAATTTAAAAATTATATATATATATATAATATATATATATATATATATATATATATATATATATAATATATATATTATATATATATATATATATATATATATATATATATATAACTACATATATATATATATAATATTATTTATATATTATATATATATATCGTATGTTTTAAACGATTTAATTTCAAAAATATTTAATTTAAGGTTTTATTTAAATAAACATGTAATTTTTTTTACGATAATCGATCTAACACATACTCGTATTTAAGAATCTTTCTAAATCTCAATAATTTTTGTTTCTCGAGAATGTATAACAGAAATAAATTTTGTCTGATTTTTTTCCTTGGGGCATCCCAGGAATGCTTGTATCAAGGTCAAGTACTAGATAGCATAGATACCCAACCGCTGTGTTCACACATCGTCGTTGTGGTTGGGCCCAGTAGGATCTTTTGGAACATGCGCTAGAGTTGCTGGTTATCGGCAACTCTTGTTGCCGTATGGAACGGGATCCGAAGCTAAGATGAACACAAGACTTTAATTCAAGGTGTTAGCATACCGTGCTGATGAGTGAATGACATCCTGTGCCTTAAGCAGGTGTCCTCAACAGTGCCTCTGAGATACAGGGCGACCTCTCAGTGTATCTAGCCTTACTGCGGTAATGCGGGGCTATGCCGTGGTGGACTATTACTTCCTAGCTCCAAACAGAAATCGTATAACCGCTTTCATAGGAAAAAAGTGACAAAGGTGCGCTGACCGAAACGGATAAATCCGTTTCGAGAGGTGTCACTCAAGGTCACAGGCAGACAAAAGTGCGCCGACCGAAACGGGTGCCTCAGAAGGAACATCTGGTTCCTGTAACAAGGACCTGGTAGCTACCCACGTCACTAGACCGGGAGAGGAGGGCATGACGGATCTAATCGTCTGCTCGTCATACTTTCTAGGAGACAGGGACACCAGAACACATATTGTGCTCGTGTCCGGTAGCGACACGAGTAAGAAGAGATGTAAGAACTCTCTCCCAATCTGATATCGGATTCATGAGAAGTCCGATCCTATTGGGGGAAATATAAAAAGGTGTGAGTCACAATAGACCGAGCAGTCGCAGTGGAGGGCGTAAAGAGTCCACTCACTTTAAACCTACCTACCTATGTAGATACATTTTTTTTATAATTAAACCAATTTTTTCCCATTTGTTCCGTCAGCGATGTCCAAATACCGAAACAAGCCAATCTTGCATTACGGTATCTTTTAGACAACGACGTTCTGCAACCACAGATCTTATAAAAATAACCATTACTCCTCCCACATTGATATTAGGCTAATGTCTTCTAGAGGGACCTACCGTTTACGTAAAATCCGAACAACACACGATAAAATGCAGTGTTCGCCGATGGTCACCCATCAAACTACTTACCACGTCCGAAGGCCGTTAATGTTATATTTTTTCTACTAAAAGTACACTTTCAGTGAACCCTGTAAAATTTAAACTCACTTCGCTTGAAGTAAATTTATAACAAAGGATACCCTTGTACTTACCAAAAGTGACTGACAATTTCATACCAGTTATTTTACCAAAAAAAAACAAAAGAAATGTTTTTTTTTCTATTATTACTTTAAGTAAATGGAATATAGGACTTCTGTCTGTTTGCAGCTGATAGGAGAAGGTATGTTGACAGTAGACTCTTAAAAATTCTCCATTTTGATAAAAAAAATTAACTTACTCTCGCCTGAGATCCAAATAAGAACATAATCAAAGTTTCTAGCAAATATGATATTATTAAAAGAAGTAAAACTTATGTCCTACTGACTGCTATTATAGCTTACCTATGGGATTGACGTGTCCCCAATATGTTTCCGGTTGGGGATGAATGTCTGGATCACCATATACTTCTGATGTACTTGCTATTAAAATTTTTGCATTAAGCCTTCTGGCTAAACCTAAAAATATTTAAAAACATTTAAAATAATGTAGAGTAACATTGCTCCCGAATATGCCTGAAAATGTTTTTTTTTGGAAGAACTAAAGAGCATTTTTTTTATTCTCTCTAATTATAAAACCAGATTTAGATTTTTAATGGACACATGCTAAGTTAGGTAAAACACCCAACCGCTGTGTTCACACATCGTCGTTGTGGTTGGGCCCAGTAGGATCTTTTGGAACATGCGCTAGAGTTGCCGGTTATCGGCAACTCTTTTGGCTAGGGTATGGAACGGGATCCGAAGCTAAGATGAACACAAGGCTTAACTCAAGGTGTTAGCATACCGTGCTGATGAGTGAATGACACTCTGTGCCTTAAATAGGTGTCTCCAACGGTGCCTCTGAGATACAGGGCGACCTCTCAGAGTATCTAGCCTTACTGCGGTAATGCGGGGCTCTGCCGTGGTGGATTATTACTTCCCTAGCTCCAAACAGAGAGCGGACAGAACCGCTTTCATAGGAAAAAAGGGACAAGGTGCGCCGACCGAAACGGGTGAATCCGTTTCGTAAGGTGCCCCTGAAGTCACCGGCGCCTGTTTCACGGGGAAGGACTAATCCATCCCGAACAAACAGGTGTAGGAAGGGTTCCCTGAATCCAAACAGAAAGCGGATAGAACCGCCTTTATAGGAAAAAGGGTTCCCTGGCTTTAAACAGAAAGCGGATAGGACCGTTTTCATAGGATAAGACCGAAATGCGCCTGAGAAAGAACATCTGGTTCCTGTAACAAGAACCTGGTAGCTACCCACGTCACTAGACCGGGAGAGGAGGGCATGATGGATCTAATCGTCTGCTCGTCATACTCTCCAGGAGACAGGGACACCAGAACACATTGTGCTCGTGTCCGGTAGCGACACGAGTAAGAGAAGATGTAAGAACTCTCTCCCAATCTGGTATCGGATTCATTACAAGTCTGATCCTATTGGGAGAAATATAAAAAGGTGTGAGCCACAATAGACCGAGCGGTCGCAGTGGAGGGCGTAAAAAGTCCACTCACTTTAAACCTACCTACCTAGGTAAAACAACTATGCATTTTTAAAGCAAAACTTTATATATTAACACCACAGAGAAGCTATTCCTTTTCTTTTATATCCAGTGGCTTTTTTTTAATATTTTTTCCCTTCATTTATCAAAAGTCATAATACCCAAAAAAACACCTTTTTAAATTTTCCTTTTATTCATTACCACTACTATTTAAATAAAAACCAGTAGACAACATTCCTGCAGGAAATAGTACAAAAATTTTTTGTAGAACTAAAAAATATCAATAAGACATTTTTGTAGGATAAATAAGATTCCAAACTAACTGTAACATTTTTGTAATTAGCAGGCTGCTTTTCCGGTAAATACAATCTTGTTATCTTTTATCTTAAATCAACTAAAAAAAGTGTTTAAAAATCCTTGTTAATACTTATGATCTTGGAAATAGTTTAATTAGTTACCCAGACCACACGATATTAAGTCAATTCTCAACATATTTATAATGAACAAACAGGGAAAAGTACATAAACAAAAGGATAAACGAGCAATGGCACTTAATTTTACACAACTGTATTAAAAACAGCGCACTGATAATAATCATTTTGAAATACCAGTAATGTTAATGTTTGAAAAAGAAAAACATTTTTGCCATATGATGTAAAAAAATATCTTTAATACTCTTAAAAATTGTTTAATAAGACATTATTATTTTTTTATGAATCATCCCAAAACCCAATGATTACGTAATAGTTATTTACATTAAAAGTGCGTTTATGAACAAGATTACCAGTGTGAAAGTTAGAATAACGAGTGTGTATGTGTGATGTACAGTTGTATTCATAAAAAAGACGAACAAGAATTAGAGCGAGAACAACCTTCGTCAAATTTGCATAAAACCGGCTGATGTCAATTGTTTATTAGAGGTTATCGAGTTCTAAATATGCTGAGCATTGGCGTCACCCATATAAATTTTAAAAGTGTATGGTGGCAATGTTCGACAAACTCAAAAAAATAAAAATGCCATATCACTTATCTGAAACTGAGAAAACTAAAATATTGGTCAAAATTGTTCAAAGAAATTAAAAAAAAAGAATGTTAAAAATTAAACAATCCTGGGAGCAAGAGGAATCGATAAAAAGAAAAGTTCGTTCAGGTTACAACCCCCAAATAAGATGAGGTCTTTTTAGAATACCTAAGGGTAAATCCATTTGACATGGCAAGAGATTCTGTTATTCATACAATTTTTCAGGATCACAGTCTACGTCCAGCAGAAGGGTCAGTAAATCAGAACAAAAAAACCGACCAGCAGCGAATATTCCTCACTGCAGAACAGCGACAATCAAGAATCATATTTGCGTTATAATTATACATACTGCGGCACGGAATTTTGGAAGAGGGTCGTTTTTACGGACGAAAGACATTTTAATAGTCAATAAGTCAACATATAATAGCCAAATTTGCGTTTATAGGCCAAATAATACAAGGTTTGAAGCACGCTACACAAGTTCCCTTGCTTTCAAATCGGGACGATTTTCTGTAAATGTATGGGGCTGGATAAGTATTCATGGAGCCGGTGTTTACTGGCGAATAGAGGGAAGATTTACCGCCGAAACATATATTACCGTATTGTAAAATATAATGCTTCCATCAGTTTAACAAGTTTATCGTGACAATAACTTTATATTCCAACAAGAGAATTGTCCAGTTCACACCGCAAATTCAACCAAGAATTGGTTTTATACGAATAATGTAGAAGTACTGCCGTGGTCCTCTTATAGCTCCGATTTAAATCCAATTGAAAATGTTTGGGGAATAATTTAAAAAAAAATGTATAAAGAAAATTTTAAATACAGGATTCTAATGAACTATGAGAAACAATTAAAGACTACTGGGAGGAAATTGATGGGATATAATATCAAATTTAATTCAGTCAACGCCTAACATGTTAACTAAAGTTATAGAAAAACAGGGTTATATTAACAAATATTAGATAAAATTCTATACATTTAATGTTTGTTTAAATTTTTTTGTTATGCTTTTTAAAATACATCGTTTATATAAATTTGTTTTTGTTTATTTTATTGATGTCACACCGATGGATGACATTTTTGATAACCTGTATCGTCTAATAACCTCAAATAGACAAACATTGACATCAGCCGGTTTTACGCAAATATGACGAAGGTGGCTCTCGCTTTAATTCTTGTACGCCTTTTTTATGAATACAACTATAGGTTTTATCTACAAACAAAAAATAAGAAAATACTGTTTTAATTTTTGTTTATTAGTTGCCTACTTTTGACACGTTTAACTATGACATTTGACACATTTTTTTAATTCTAACTGTGGGGAATTGTTACGTGCTCCAGACCACGATTAACCCTAGAACTACAAACCCATTTTTTTTTACGTAAACTACAAACTGAAGTAAATATTAACCCCACGGGATTTTTGCTCTTAAAATAGTTTTGAAAGCAGTAATCTGACTTATGATTATTAGCTTTTTTCATTTTTTTATATCCAAGAGAATGGTAGAGAGCAAATTCAATTTGATCAAGATTTAGTTGGTTAAAATTAATTTGAATAGCTATAAGTACTGAAAAACAGCCAAACCGTCATTTAAGAAACAAAAATTTATAACTTGTTTTCTAAAAAAACAATTCAAATTCAAATTTCCAACGGAATTTCAAAGAGGACACAAGGCTTTAAGATAAAATATACATCATGATGTTTTGCTAAAAAAGTCTATTTTTTGGGACTTTGAAAATTTAAACAAATTGAGAATCCGATCAATGAAAAATCAAATAAATATCCATAAAACATTGGTTTTCAAAAATCTATTTCTGTTTCTATCATGGAAAATATGAAAAAAAAGAGAAATTTAACAGATAGGTATATGAAATACTCAAAAGAACAGATTTTACTTATTATTATTTACTTATCAAAAGTTACCTGGGGCTGATATCTACCCCTTTGTAGTTCTAGGTTCATCAAGTAGCCATTGTTTTTTTATTGAACAGCCACTTTGTTCTGTCAAGTAAACGCGAGTACTTTTCACACAGTTAAATGTATTTAAACATTATGATGAGCGATTCTGAAAGTCTCCCTTCAGACCTAGAAGTTTTGGTTATAAATTAAATAACATCATAAATTTGACATGTTTAGGGTGTAGGTCTTGCTAAATGCCTCAATATTTTTGTAGGTCAATATATTTTCGAATGTTTGCGTTATAAAATCGTATAAGTCGAGTAACAAAAAGAGTTCTTTTTTAAATTACCTATACATCATTAAATTAATATGTTTGAGCATGCCACATCAAGAGGGCTCCAATTTTCAGAATTTTCGAAGATAAAAAAGTTGTAGGTTACGCTAAAATGAATCCCTTCAAGTAATTACAGAGGAGTATTTTTAGTTTCAAAATTTAAGGCCGGGACCGATACCTATAAGTAAATATCCATGTCAGTGCTTTCAAAAGGAGATCTAAGTCCTAACAGCCTGTTAAATCAAGTTCTTTCACAAGAAATGTGTTATTAATATTTATAACAATTATTAGTAGGAATTTGTATCCACAATTAATATATTCTTAGAGATTTCTAGTTGTTTTTCATTATTACAAAAACTAGTTATCATGTGAGTCTCATAATGTACCTAAAATACTAGAAAAATAGTAATGTAATAACATCATAACTAAACAGTTGTAAATAAATAAATGTACCACATTAAACCTTAGAAATTAACTTAGTGTGTATAATAATAAATACATATATGTAAATGTTGATGTTTTCTTACCTAAAACATTAATTGTTCCTAGGGTATTAGTCTTAATAGTCTTAACGGGATTATGCATGTAATGAGGCGGACTAGCAGGACTGGCTAAATGGTAAATTTCGTCTACTTCAATAAATAAAGGATTCACAATGTCATGATGTATAAGTTCAAAGTTCTCATGTCCTATCCAATGCTCTACGTTTCGTTTTCGTCCTGTGAAGAAGTTGTCTACTACTATTACTTCATGTCCTTCAAGCATTAATCTATCTACCAGGTGGGAACCTACAAATCCCGCACCTCCCGTTATCTAAAAAACGATGTACTTATTTAATTAAATCTTAAAATTATTACTATTAGTAATGATTGTCGGGAATCAGCAACAAACTTATTTCCTCCCTTTCATTCAGAAAGTTGGGAAAAATGAAAAATGGAACACTCTGTAGATCCGTACGGATTGGTCGACACTTTTTACAAATTTACGTCCCGTCTAGCTATGCCAATAATTATTCTATGTAATTGCGTAATTATTACTTGATCTAGGATATTTTGTGAAAAAATATTGACAGCACATTACATCTAAAATATATTAAATTCTAATAAATTTTATTTTACAATTGTTTTTTACTAAAAAAAGGTATGTTAAGGTCACATTTTACAACTAATACAACTCTAATAGACGTTGTTTTTTCTTTGCATATGTATCAATCACTTTATTAATGTCATTTCTTCCTGCCACTTAAAACAGCAACATTAGAGTTTGTTGGAGACTTTTTCTATCTGATCTTATCTTAATCTTTCTATTTGCACTGTCTTTTAGCATACATTTTGTTTTAATTTTTTTTTCTGCTTTTTTTTTCACTGTCGCTCCCATATGTAGACCCGTCTGGGAAAAGGCCATTGCTCCTATGCTTCCCCCTAGATCTGCCCGTAGAAACCAGACTGATAATGCAGTTTTATAGATAATCAATTTTTTTTTAATCTTTTATGACAGCTCACGAAGGATTATTATATATGTATATTATATCCTACGGATTATATATACATATATAAATCTAAGTACCAAAGTACCGTGAGTGCCGGATTTTCCGGTGTTTAACCCATTTCTTCCCAGTTGTTCCGTCAACGTTGTCCAAGCACTGAGACATGCAAATGTTGCATTTCACAGCACCTTTAAGACGGACGTTATTTTTAAATAACTACTACCTAAAAGTGTCTCTCCCGGCTCTGGGAATCGAACCCGGATCGCCGTGCCCGCGAGCCATACCATACCATACAATATAGCTTTATTCATTTTAAAAATATATCTACATGTCAACTTAAAAACTACGTATAATACATAAATGTATCCTTTGCACTCCCCCTTTTACCTTTTCAGGTTTTGGGGGAGAGAATACCGGCCAGTAAGACTGGGCGGGGGCGCGACGGAGCCCAGTGGTAGTCCAAGTTGTTACTAATTTCCATTTTGCTACTAGGTTCAGTCTCTCCCCGGTAGTGACCTTTAAGAGCTATTTAATTGTCTATTACAGATTGTTTAAAGATTTATGTTTTGTGATTGATTTATACTGAATTTGTTTTTTTTTAGTTTCGCAGCAAAGTTTCCAAAAAACCTGCTTGATTTACCAGGTTCTAGTAGCGCGCCTAATAAGCGATTCTCTATAAAGTGTCATACATTCTATTTTCATTTTTCCGAGTTGTTTATTAATGCACTCCTTTTGCATTCATTAGGTGATTGCAAAATGTGTGCATTTTAAATTTTATTTATTTTACATTCATACTACTCTCATACTTATATTTTACATTTATGCTATATTTACAAGTTGATTTATTTCCATTCATTCAGTATTGGTTTTCATTTATTCTATATTTACAGTGGATCTATCAAATTGCATATGTGTGTATCTTTTAGTGAGCTTAATATTTATATGTGTCTTAACAGCCAATGGCGTTTCTCGGTTGTTAGTTTTGCATGTAGGCGGGGCATGTTAAGGGAGTTGTGAGAATGGTTTTGTTGAGTTTTATTGAATTTTAATTTTTATTGTGACTTATGTGTTTTCGCGGGCTTTCCACCCCTTTTTCAGGGTGGAAATCCCGGGGAAACACCAAGCCCGCGAGCCGAAACTTTGACCACTATGCTACCGGAGAGACAATTACTTACTATTCTGAAACTTTTAATTAATCTGGTATAGTTAACACCAACTCAATGTGACTAAAGAAGCATAATTATTAAAATTTACCTTGTTGAATAATTTTTTACTTTTCTAATAGTTTTAAAGATAAATATATTTGTATATTAACTTCCACAGTAATTTGTCATAATTTATAAACATATTTTTATAAAAATATTAGAATATCCTTAAATTCTTTTTAATCCTATTTAAATAACTAAGTAAACAGGTAGAAACACATGATATAACTTAAATCTAAATATATGTGTATATATATATATATATATATATATATATATATATATATATATATATATATATATATATATATATATATATATATATATATATATATATATATATATATATATATATATATATATATATAGAAAAAATATACATTAATATATTATTTAAGATTAAAATTTAGATTTTCATTTAAAAAAAAAAGAATCAATTTATGAAAAACAAACCAAAAACAAAACAACTAAAAAAAAGGGACCGGTTAAAAAGCTTATTAAAAACCTTTTAAATTTAAACTTCACACCTTGCTACATTTTTATTATAAAAAATCATAGTCCAGGAAACGAACCATTTGCCTCGCAATTTTTTCAAAATGCATAGAATAACTTGAAATCTTGAGAGTAGGCAGGGAATAATCCAAGGATCAAAATCTATATCATGCCAAAGGGCGCCTTTACCTTGGGGGTGGAATTTTTTTTAAATATTTTGACCACAGGAATCGATAAAAAAAAATTCTTAGCAAAAAATGTTTCATGCACTTTTTTTTGTAAAATACATACTTTTCGAGTTATTTGCGATCGAAAGTCGGAGTTTTTCGTCAATAAAATCAACGTTTTTAATCGGATATTTGCAAATAACTCGATAAGTATGCATTTTATGAAAAAAACTGTAAATAACAAAATTTCAATCAATCAATCAACCATTTATTAGTCTATAAAGATCATATACATGACATTAGACAGGTCAAAAATAATATATCATAATGGTAAAATAAAATAAAATAAAATATGATAAGCTTAACCTAGATTAAAATGTAATAAAGACAGGACAAATATTAAAAGAGACTAGACAAAGCGCACAAACAATACAATCAATATAACAAAACTAACAAGTTGAAGCAAACAAAACAAAGTGAAGCATTAAAAAAAATGAATAAAATATTTTCTTTGTAATTACTGTGGGACCAATACAAACCAAGTTGTGGTTTGTTAAAGGTTAGCTGTTATTCATCAAACACAAACTTTCAAAGTTTCAGAGGCAAATAACGCAAAATCTACATATCTTTCGAGGAAAACTAATAACATCTTTTTTAAAGCATTTGTAATCCTTTTTTAAGAGTTATGTATTATAAAAGTTAAGTGGGTTTAAGCTTAGACCAACATTTTTTTAGTGCGAAAATCTTCGAAATTCTAATTACTACCCTAATTAAAAAGAGTCGTACCCCCTTTTTTAATTCTCTTTATCTATACAGGGTGTCCCACGATGAACCGACGCGGTCGATTTCTCAAAAACTTAGCAACGGAAAATTTTGAAAATTTGGTAGTTTACTAACATCGATGAGAACAACTTGTCTAAAATATTTTTAAGATGGTGGCATTTCCGGTTGTACCGAAAGTCGATGCTAACTTCCTTATTTTTAATGGAACACCCTATATATTATCGCAATTTTGGATTCTCCAGAAAATTCCAGATATATTTCATGTATAGTATGCTATACCTAAGTCTAACCGTTTTTAACAAATTTTGAATTTTATGTCAAAAATGACGTTTGCAGACCCCAAAATAAGAAGAAATTTTTCCTATACGGCGTACTCTATTATTTAATTTGAATTGAATTCCTTGTGAAAAAAGGCTTAATTTTGTATATTGAGTGGATATTTTGGGTGTAAATTAATACAGGGTGACTAAAAATTAAGTACAAAAATTAACTGATAAAAAACGTAAAAAGTCAATTTTTTCAAATGGAAATCCCCCACTTTTATATTTTTATCGTATTTAGCATTAAAAAATAAGGTAACTTTGTTTTAGGTGGTCTATTCCAAAAATGTATAGTTTTCGAAATAATTGTCAATTTAACATTTTGTATTGTAAAAGTGCTATACGGCTCCTTAATTTTTGTTATTAGTGGGCCATGACGGTGGGACGCGGCGAAAAAAAGACAATCGGATGTAGAAACGTCACTATTTGGATTTGACAATTAGTTGTTATTAGATATCTTTAAACTACACGCACGAAGATTATTTAAATTTGTTTATTATATACGGTGAATGTAACAATTACGGCACTGTTAAAGCAAAAACTAGTAAAAGAATATTTATACCAGCAATAATAATGCATTAAAAAAAAAACGATTATTTTAGTAAATGTTCAAAATGTACACCTCTATTCGCATCTTAAAATAAGTTCTTCATGAGCAGCTGCTCTAATGGAATCTTGAAACAAACTTCCGAATGCGTCCCATACCCTTGCCATACAATCTTCTTTTGTTGTTGTTGGACTAAAATACACGATAATTTTTATGGTTCCCCATATAAAATAATCCAATACAGTAAGGTCATGGCCCACTAATAACAAAATTAAAGAGCCGTATAGCACTGTTACAATACAAAATGTTAAATTGTCAATTATTTCGAAAACTATACATTTCCGGAATAGACCACTTAATACAAAGTTACCTTATTTTTTAATGCCAAATACAATAAAAATATAAAAGTAGGAGGTTTCGATTTGAAAAAATTGAGTTTTTACGTTTTTTATCAGTTAATTTTTGTACTTAATTTTAAGTCACCCTGTATTAATTTACACCCAAAATATCCACTCAATATACAAAATTGGGCCTCTTTACAAGAAATTTAACTTAAATTAAATAATAGAGTATGTCATATAGGAAAAATTTCTCCTTATTTTGGGGTCTGCAAACGTCATTTTTGACATAAAATTCAAGATATGTCGAAAACGGTTAGACTTAGGTATAGCATATTATACACGAAATATATCTAGAATTTTCTGAGGAATCCAAAAATGTAATAATATATAGGGTATTCCATTAAAAATAAGGAAGTTGGCATCGACTTCCGGTACAACCGGAAGTGCCACCATCTTGAAAATTATTTAGACGAGTTGCTCTTATCCATATTAGTAAACCACCAAATTTTCAAAATTTTCCGTTGGTAAGTTTTTGAGAAATCGACCGCGTCGATCCGTCGTGGGACACCCTGTATATCATAAATACATTCTAAAATTTTAACCAATTTAAATTGCTTAGTTTTAAAAAAAAAATGGAGCTGCATGTGAAAATCAAATTTCAGAATTTTAACAAAAATTACCTTTTTTTGAAAATAACTCGAAAACTAAGAGAGATACGTAAAAATTACTAAGGTATGAAATTGTAGCTTTTCGAATTACAAATATTTTGCTTTTTCAAAATTTACTGTGTGACGAAAATTAAGTGAGATATAAACGTTTAAAACGTGTGTGTATAGACGAGCACTACCTTGTTTCAGCCCTTTTAACTCACCTCCTTTAAAAAGTAAGGGTCTTAAATAGTTTTAATATATAGAACCTTATATATCTTGAAAAAACCAAAAAAATTGTTTTTAAAAGAACTTTTTATCACAAAAACTGAATAAGTTACGCTTAAAAAAACAGCATTCTAAAAGCGATTTGATTGTAACGGGTGGGTTTTTCAAAATTAAAAAATTAAAAAAATTAAATTATTAATACTTTTGAGCAGTCACATTTTTTAGTTACAACTCTGTGACAATATGTTAATTTTTCTAGGGTGAACATTTTTTTTTATTAAAACATAATAAGAATTGATTTTCAAGGGTTGAAATATATTAAATAATTTTTATTCAATTTATATGAGCCTAATTTTATGTGACTTAAGCTTTAATATAAAAGTTTTTAAGGTTTTTGCAATAAGGGGTAGTTTTCACCCTTAAAAAAGTAAAAAGCGACCTTCAGCGTAATGGAGATTTTGAAGAGTGAGGGAAGCCAAGCTTAATCCCAAATTTTAATGCAAAACACTGTAATAACATTAATTTTTTAGGGTAAATATTTTTTTTATCATAATAAAGATCTGACATAACATATTTCCAAACTGGATAGCATACTTGTGAAATATAATTTATATTTCTTAAATATATTAATAAAAAAATATAGTTTTGTACACCATTAAATATATATAAACTATTAATATGAATTAACCCTAAACTAAAATTCCATATCTAATGATGGATCCTATATACTGTGATGTACATATTTTTAATAAAAAATTTCTCCTAAAAGGTAAAATTTATGACAAAGTTTGCTGATCATACTCAAAAGGTCATTAATATAAGGCTACCACTTAAGAATTTGACCAACAACAATGCCAAGATCTCTGCATGGGGAACTTTCTGTAAACAGTGATCATCATTAGTAGGGGGTCTATATTCCCTAGGATATCCAGCAAAAACCATCACCTGTAGGTCAACTATTTAAGTTTGTTAAAATTACAAATATTACTAAATTATTGTTTTCTTGTCAGTTTGTTTAAAAAATTGTTGGATCCTACTACTTTCCTTATTCTATTTTAGAAAACCAAACATTAAAAAGAACTAAAAAATTATTATAAAAGCTTACCAATATCCTTTTCCTTTTCAAATAATTTAAAAAATTCACATCAGGATATGTCTTAGGTACTCGTCCTTCCAATGATATAATTTTGTCCTCAAGTATTTCTATTTTTTTATATGCCTCATTCAACAAATAATTTGCATGGTCTAAATCTTCTGGAAACTTCCAAATACCTTTATCAGTATTCACTTTTTCCAATGTTTCTACATTCTTCAGGGTTTTAAGGAGAATAATAAACAGTACTACAAAATATATATTTTATATAGGTACAACAGTTGTTGCTAATCAATGCTGTTATAGATTCATTAAAAATTAAATTTTTAAGATGAAGTAGTTAGTCTTTTTTTATTTTGGTCGCAACCATAAAAATTTAAAAAATAATATTTTTTCAACCAGTGCTATATCCTTTATATTAAGCAATAGTATTTGATTTTAAAATAAAGGAAACCCTAATAAACAATACCAAAAAATGTAAACCCCTTTTTATCTTATATATTAATAAAAAACTTATTAAAAATAACTTTACCTGTAATTGTCACACAGGCTACAAGGACATACTTGTACTTAATAGTAACTTGGCTCATTGTTACACATTTTTATAATATTTGCAGAAAACTTACATTTTTACTTTTTTATCTGCCAAGGATTAGAAAAACAAATACTACATAACCTCATACCTTACATGAAA
This sequence comes from Listronotus oregonensis, assembly GCA_019359885.1. Classification (NCBI taxonomy): domain Eukaryota; kingdom Metazoa; phylum Arthropoda; class Insecta; order Coleoptera; family Curculionidae; genus Listronotus; species Listronotus oregonensis. The sequence continues at coordinate 85,719 of JAHBCN010000069.1, forward strand.
GATGACACTTTGTTGACCTTAAAGCATACAGCTACCAGAGGCAGCCTTGCCTAACCAGAATAAGTGTGTGAGAGAGAAAGAATAGGTGTATAATTTTCTCCTCTCGTTTCACGTGCAGATTGGTCGACGGTAAGATCCAGAGTCTATTAATCTAAAATAAACTCTGGTAAGATCTTATACCCGCTCACCAATCAGTACGTAGAGTGGGTTATATACCCCTTTCGACCATCCAATTATTTCTCTGTCGCATGCTTGTTAGCATGGTCAAGCGGTATGACTGCCTCTAGTAGTAGCCAGAGAGAAAGGTTGCAGACATTCTTACCTTCTTCAAAATACATAATCCACATTTTGCAGCTGGACAAAAAGTAACAATTATGGATTTTAATCATTTAAGTGTTGTCAATTTAAATCTGTCAAATAGACAATTAAAGGGCAAAGAAGGAAAGAAGTGATTGTTTTTATGCGTGCAAGAAGGCATCAAAATAATACAAGTATTATTTTGAAGAATTTTTGTTAATAATTAATAATTGTGTAACTGCAATTTAGTGGTGTATATAAAACTCTTTTTTACTTAGTTAAGACGCAATTGATTAACAAAGGTTAATTATGGTTTGACAGATTCATAAAAAAATCTTATTTTAGATGACTAACAAACTACCTAAGATTTAGCTGACTTTGCTGCATCTGTATATTTTAGTTATAGATAAGGAATTTAATAAATAAAAAAACAGGTATATATCTAAATAACCTCAAAATATACAATCTCTAAAAGTCGTCTTTAACAAAAAAGTATTTGTAATGTAATTAAATGGTAATTAGAGGAAACAGTTGAGTCTGAAATCAACAATGATTCTACAAGTACTAATAGTATTGTGTATTCAGTTCCTGAAGTATAGCGATGCTGAGGTATATGCTATAAAATATGTAAGTACTATTCATCTACTCACAATGCAGGTTTATAGCTGGGCCAAATTTTATAAGGGGCACACCTTTATACTTATTTGAAATTTTATGATTTTGATACTTATAAAAATATTTTGGTACCTATTTAACCAGCTAAATTTTAAAAGTAGTCGGACTTGTAGATATTTGATTTTTCTTAGTCTGTAGTTTTTATTACTGTACTTAGGCAAAGTAAAATCCATTGGCCGTACTTAACTGTAAACCTTGATTTGGACATTAAACAAATATTTTATTAATATTGTTATTTTCTTTAATGAAGGATGCGGTAAACAACAAGTAAGGACGATTTCCTGAAAAATAGAATATTCAGTTGCTTGTTTTATTGATAATTTATTCTTACATGTTTAAGCAACTGTTACAAAACAAATATCTTTTTTAGAATAAACAACTCAAAAAATTGAAGGCACCAATGCAGTTGAATAAAAATCTTAAGCACAGTTAAGGAAGTCTATTTGTTTTAAAGAGTTTTGACCTTTAGATAAGAAATTAAATATACATAATTGATAATTACTACTTATTAGTTGTTTTTATTTTCTAGAACTCAGAATTTTTTTTTGAAGAATACAGTGATGCCGCAGCTACATTTGGTCCTAGTTTAGCAGAAAGATGTAAGTATTTATTATTATTATTATTATTATTATTATTCAATAAAATACTGGGACAAACTGCTTTAAGCACTTGCTTCTGAATTTGTTGTGTTATATCTTTTACAATATTATTTTAGGATTATTTGTGACCAAAGGCTTTTGCGAAATTAAAAGTTTCACTTTTTTAACCTGCTTTTTGTCTAATTTATTTCAAATAAATATCCAGAAAATA
>JAHBCN010000069.1:90000-95000 GCA_019359885.1 Listronotus oregonensis
TACAAATTAAAAATTTTTTAAAAAAAATTAAAAAAAAAATTTTTCAAAATTTAAAAAAACATTAAAATAATTAACCACAAAATACACCACCCCATAATAAACGTTATTAAACCTTATATAAAATTTGATTTGGCATCCCCCTCCGCTCCAATGGTGTCATGACTCAAAAAATTTTTAAAACTTTTGTATTGCACCATAAGTTTCACAATACTACAAAATCCTATCTATTTCAATCATTTAACTTTTGGCTGGGAAAAACTATATCTTTTAAGGTAAACCTTATAGTGACTCCAAACATAAACAGTGGCACATAATGGGTTTTACAAGCTTGTTGTCTATCCAAATATTATACAATGTATCGTTTATCGAGTTTTTTTTTAAATCTTAAAACAGTATATGCAGGTTCAAAGTCTAAGTACAACACCCGTGGTTGCCTTTTCCGGGAGGCTTAATTCCACCGGGGCAACCCTTTTTGGGTTTTTGGCCCTAATCTCCCATTATCTTTTATACCTCTTCCCATTAGTCTTGTTTTTCTCAAGTCTGTATTACCTTCCCAAAAAAATTTTTTATTTTATTGAAAAAAAAAAAATTTCAAATTTTTAAATTTTTTTCGGGGGGGGGGAAAAAAAAAAAAAAAAAAAAAAAAAAAAAAAAAAAAAAAAAAATTAAAAAATAAAATTAACCTTAAAATTCCCCCAAAAAAAAAAAAAAAAAAAAAAAAAAAAAAAAAAAATTTTAATAAAATATTTTAAAAAAAATAAATATTATATATATATATATATATATATAAAATTTTTTTTTTATTTTAAATTTTTAAAATTTTTTTATTATTTTAAATTTTTTTTTTATATATTAAAAAAAAAATTAAAAAAAAAATTAATACCCCGTTGTTTTTTTTTTTAAATAAATAATATTTAATTTTTTTTTTTTAAATTTAAAAAGGGGGGTTTTTTTTTTAAAATTAGGTTAAATTACCAAAGTTTGTACATTTTGCTGATTACAATAACATAAAAAAAAAGAACATCGTTTTTTTATTCAAAAAAAAATATTTTTACAAAATTTTTGTTAGTTAATTCGAAAGAGAATGTAATTTTCTATATAATTAGTTATTTAAATTTTTTCCTAAAATGAGAAATAGCGGAGTTATTTTAATTTAAATGAATTTTTCCATAATTGGACGCAGGAAGCCATGGAATTTTTAAAATCGCATTTTTTTTTAAAATTTTGATATGCAAGCGGAAAAAAAAACAAAAAATAACATGTGTATCCGCCATGATGTTTTAGTGACAACTAGTAAAGCATAAGGCAATAGTTCATTTATGCTACTGTTGTTTAAAATGTCGTTTGGAGAAGTTTTATATGATAGAATGCTACATAATTTGGCAAAAAAAATAGCATCAGGCCTGAGAGTGAAACTATTTCCAATAAGAAATATAGCAAACAGAAGATTTTCTGACTCCTTTATCGAAAGGTTCAATCATACAAAAGTGTTTCTTAAGCGTAGAAATTAGAAAACCTTTATAATTAATCAACAAACAGAAATTAATGTTTTGGCAAATTTTAAAGTTTATCGTAAAAAATTTCCCCAAAGAGACTGTAGGTTGATCTTGATCTATGCTATGGAACCATTAATAAAATTAAAAAAAAACCCAATTATGTACCCACAATACAGCCAACAGAACTTTGTGCCAGATTACAGAAAACGTATAAAAAATAAAATAAATAAACTTTTTTAACGGTTTGTAAATGCTGCTATGAAAATCCCAAAATTTTTTTCGATTAATTCTTTGAAGCAATGACTTTAAATTTTTGTAATAGAGGCATGTTTAACCGAAAGAAAACCTTATTGGGGCATTGAACTTGGGGGCCAAAGTCCTTCAATCCACAAAGATGTTTTGCTTAAACGTATGGTGCTGCCTCATTGGATCAAAAATTTTGACCTGTGTTTTAAAAGGATCTTTTAAAAGGCAAACAATGTGAATTTACTAAGAAATTTTTGGGGGATTTTTGGATGATGCCGGGAAAAGCTTTTTTGGGATAATGTATTTTATTAATGTTACTTAGTTATGTTATTATTAAAACTGAAACCTATGTTTATTATTTAAAAAGTAATTGTTTAAAAATTATATCCTTTATGGCGGATTTTTTTAAATTTGGTTACTGTCATAGCATAATACGATATAATTTTTTACAAAATGGGTTTTTAAAAATTCCATGGCTGCCTGCTGAAAATGCATTTAAATTGAAATAACTTTGTTATTTATCATCTTAGAAAAAAAATGTTATTAACTAATTGTATAGAAAATCACATTCTCTATCGAATTAATGTAACAAATAAAGGGTGTTGCATTTTAAAAAAGTATATTTTTGTGATAAACCTCGTAAATCCGATGTTCATTTGTTTTTCTATTATCGTCATTGTAATTAGCGTAAAAATGTACACAACTTTGGTAATTTAACCTAACTTGTACCTCTTATAATAAAAGCAAGAATATGCCCAATTTTAAACACGGTGTATATCTATATATATATATATATATATATATATATATATATATATATATATATATATATATATATATATATATATATATATATATATATATATATATATATATATATATATATATATATATATATATTATATATTTTATATTATATTTTATATATATTATTTTATATATATATATATATATATATATATATATATTTTATTTTTATTTTATTTTTATATATATATTTTTATATATATATATATATATATATATATATATATATATATATATATATATAATTTTTAATATATATATATATATATATATATATATATATATATATATATATATATATATATATATATATATTTTTATATATATATATATATATATATATATATATAAAGATTCTATTCTAGGCCGGCTATAAAACTCTTTTTTAACGCCGAGTTTGAAATTTTTTTTTCCCTTTTTCAAGGTTAAGAAAAAAATTTTCTACAGATGCAACTTATTGTTAAAACGATAAAAAAAATATATAGAAAAAATATAACAATAAAACTTAATGCAAAAGGAGTTTCTTGTGCCAGAGTTATAAGAAACATAATCAATTTATTGTTTTACATCTTAAAATTCCAAATTTTTTAATTTTAAAATTTTTTAACATTTATATATCCTGGAGCGAACATCTTGAAACATACTGTTAAGTTAATACATATCGAAATAATATAGTAGTGGTATTTTAGTGACAAAATTTTTTTGTAGTTTTTTCTCTTAGATGTCGAAAAATATGTATAAAGTGTGATTTTAATGAAAATTTTTAAATTATTTAGACTTTTTCTTTTTTTTATTTATATTAACAATTTAAAAAATTAAAAAAAGGATGGATACAAAAAAAAAAAAACTTCTAAATTTAAATTTTTGTTTTGCCTTAAGTTTCATAGGCCAGAATAAATTATGCTTGATCGTCAATATCTTTCTTTTATTCATGCAAACTATCTTCCCATTTTAAAACCGTCTTTTTTTTGTTTTCTGTATTATACCTTGCATTAGCAAAATCTATGTTATGATTGGGCATAAGGGCATGTTTTGATAGGGTACGTTTTTATTGCCCGTCTTATGTCTGGTAATGCGTTGCTGTAAAACAGTGGAAATTTGTCCTTTATACTTTTTGGAAATTTATGATTGAAGAGAGTAAACAAACTGATTTATTTTAAATCTTATTCAGTATCTTAGCCTGGAAAAAGTGTCAAAAAATTTGTCACTTATTTAAGGCCTGTATGTTTAGTTGATTTCTTGTTTTGTTTTTGAGGTAGTGAAAATACAAGAGGGTTCTCAGTTGATAAGGCAGTAATATTTCGAGAAATGTTGTTGGGGTTATTTAAACAGATGAGTTTTCTGAGAAATACAACTGTTTTTGTTCTGCAGATTGTTAATTTAAATTTTTTATTGTTATTATTTAAATTATTTATTTATAGAATTATTTTTAAAAAATTTTTTAAAAAGAATTTTGGATACCATTGTCTATCAAGATATAAATTTTTTATGTTTCTTTATTAATATATGATTTATAAATTTTTGTATTCTGTTTAATGCTAGAATAATTATTTCATTTTTTGTGTGGGTATGAATGATATAAAATAACACAAAAAAAAAGAAAATCAATCTTATTCTAGCATTAAAAACAGAATACAAAAAATTTGTCATCCATCATATATTAATAAAAACATAAAAAGCTCTACTTAACTTATTAGACAATGGCTATCCAAAATTCTTACTTAATAAATTTTTAAATAATTCTATAAATACTAATAATTTAAATAATAAAGAACAATAGAGTTAACAATCTGCAGAACAATGAACACAGTTTGGCTATTTCTCCAGAAAGCTCATCTGTTTTATCGAATAATAACCAACCAACTAACATTTTTCGAAATATTACTGCCTTATCAACCGAGAATCAACCCTCTTATTATTTTTCACTACCCATTGCGGTGAAACTTTTTTACAAATTAACAAAAATTTTAACTAAACATACAGGCCTTAAAATAAGTGGAAAACAAATTTTAAAAATTGGAAACACTTTTCCAGGCTAAAAGATACAGATAGAGATTTAAATAAATCGAATGTTGTTTACCTCTTCAATGCATAGAATGCCCAAAAGTAACTTTTAGGACAAACTTCCACTGTTTTACAGCAACGCATTACCAGACATAAGAGCGATTGCAGACTCAATAAAAAAACATGTACCTATCAGAACATGTCCATGACCAATCATAACATGATTTGCAAGCAAAGGTACTTAATACAGAAAAAACAAAAAAAAAAGACAGTTTTTAGAAATGGTGGAGATTTTCCTGGATAGTTGTTGCATGAATAAAAGAAAAGATATTGACGATCTAAGCATAATTTATTCTAGCCTATTAGAAAACTTAAAACAAAACAATAATTAATTTAGAAAGATTTTTTTTTTTTTGTATCCATCCTTGCTTTTTTAATTTTTTTTAA
>JAHBCN010000069.1:97500-257500 GCA_019359885.1 Listronotus oregonensis
TATATATATATATATATATATATATATATATATATATATATATATATATATATATATATATATATATATATATATAATAAAAAAAAATATATATATATATATATATATATATATATATATATATATATATATATATATATATATATATATATATATATATATATATATATATATATATATATAATAATAATAATAATAATAATAATTTATTGGTGCTTATATACAATAGTATTTACACAAGTCATTAAATATGAAACAGAACAGTATTAAAAGAAACATAGTACAAACTAAAAATTAAAATAAAGGGGTTTAAAAGACAAAAAAAACGTTAAAACAATTACAAAAGTAAAAACAACGTAACTCATTTCAGCGTAGACAAACAACATGTTAAAACGGTAATCCAAAAATTCTTTGTAATGGTAGAAGGCCTGACTGATAAGGAAATCTTTTATTTTTCCCTTGTACTGCCTGCTTGGCAGATTTTTTATGTAAATGGGAAGTTTATTATAAATTTGATGGCCAGGTATCCCGACCATCCTGGACACCTCTTTAGACGCCAAAGAGCCGGCACCAAACTCTGCGAATTGCGCGTATTGTAGGAGTGTACTTCTTCATGTCTGGTGTATTCTTCGAGATGATGTTTGACGAATATAAGATTTTCCAGTATGAAAAGTGATGGCAGAGTTAGTACCTTAAGGTTTACAAAAGCACCCCTACAATCAGCCCCATATGGCAAGCCAGCAACAATCCGAACAGCTCTCCTCTGCATCCGGAAAACCCCGCAGCACCGGAGCCGCCCCCATACAATAATGGCGTAACTCATTAAGGAGTGAAAAAGTGAAAATAGGCCTGTCTCAAAACATCCTGAGTCACACAATCCGCAAGGCCACGCAGCAGAAACGCACCTGAGGCCAACCGTTTGCAGCAATAATCGGTGTGTGCATCCCAGCGAGCCCTGAATCGAGGTATACACCAAGGAACTTGACGTTTGCTCAGTTAAATGTTTCGGCATGTCACGCAACGAAAACTAAGGACTGTGTCTTTGTGGCATTAAGATAAAGCTTGTTACATAAACCAGGATTCGGCCCCTCAAAAGAGCCTCACGCGAACACTCCAGGGCCTCAGTACAATCCCCTCTGGCGCAGGAAAAAGTTGTGTCATCCGCAAACAGGGTATAGTGAACAGATGGGTCGAACTGTGGTAAATCATTTATATAAATAAGAAACAAAAGAGGCCCCAGAACAGAGCCCTGAGGCACTCCCACACTTATTGCCCTCTTTGCAGACTCTACACCAGCCACCCGCACAGTCTGAGTTCGACCGGACAGATAGCTTCTCAATAGGGATATGGTATTTGCATCAATATTGTAGCGTTTAAGCTTTTGCACGAGTATTTCGTGTGAAACACAATCGAAAGCCTTGCTCAAATCACAAAAGCAACTAGACAAAACTCCCGATCCTCACCATGCGAACAATAGACACCAGGTCCAGAATTGCGGAAGATGCGGAGTCCCTCACGGAAGCCAACTGCTGAACCGAGAGCAGCTCGCTACCCTCGAAGAAATCACACATTCGAGAGGCCAAGAATTTTCAAAATCTTCGAAAATATCGGCAGCAAAGAGATAGGCCTGTAGTTGCTGAGATCACTACTGTCACCCTTTTTAAAAATCGGAATTACTACGGCTTGCTTAAGGACAGAGGAAAGATATTTTCTTCTATACATAAGTTAATCAGCTTGGTAGAGGAATTATAATTAGGTTTTACCATTTTTACCAACTCCACTGCAGCCAAATGGGTCTCTGCTTTTTTTATTTTTTTTGGCTGTTATAATATCCCTTATTTCATTAAAAGTAGCATTTGTCATGGCAAACCTGTCAGAAGGCAATTCGAATATTCTCAACCGGATCCAGCGACGACCCACCAATCCGTGCCTGCAAGTCCGTGGCCACACTTACAAAGAAATCATTAAACGATCTGAAGTAAGATTAGTTTTGTAACATCCTCCATTTTGACACCGCGATACTGTTCAGTATTTTCCACATGCAACGGGCAGGATTTGAGGAGTTCCTTATCAATGAGTCATTCGTGATTTCTTTGCTTCCTTTATAGCTCTTCGATAAATAATTTTATGTGATCTTATTAGGGCTTCAGGTACCCTGAGGGCCGTTGTCCTTGTAAGTCACTCAAGAAATTAGGGGTTAGCATTCTCTCAGCTCATTCGTAAACCAATTTACTGTGCGATTCTGATCATTTCTTTTATAATATGTTTTCTCCGGAAAGGACTTATCATAGCGAGTGAGATCCTTTCACAAAACAGAGAGAATCTGTCATCGACCGACATACCAGCATTGTCAACAAAATCCCAGTTTATGTCTTCAACCCTGAATAAAAAGAAGCTTTTCCCAGTATAGTTAAAGGTCACAGATAACTTTCTTACACCCGAATCCCGATAGCGATCGGAACACGAAACTGCACCAGCTGCCCGAGATGGTCCGACAAGCCGTTATTAAATAGCGAAGTCTTACAATTATTAGTACCAAAGTTTGAAAATACGTTGTCTAGGCAGTTGTTTTGCCTTGTAGCCATTTTAATTAGTTGGGTAAAACCAAATGATTCTAGATACAGCATAGTTCAGTGCATTCTCGAGACCCCGTACCAAAATGAACATTAAAATCGCCCGCAATAATATCTTATTTTCATGACCAATAATATCTATAGCACTCGATGATATCCAAAAAGGTGTCAACGGAGCCAGATGGCGGTCTGTAGACTGAAATAACATAAATTTTAATTGTTTTATAAATATACAACAGACCTCAGCAGTTCCTTCTACAGTCAGTGCCCCCACGTCAGAAATTATTTTAAAAAAATTGTTCCAGTGAAAGCTGCACCTCCACCCTGCTACTGGATCGACAGGCCGCTGGCTGATGTAAACCCAGATATGTGGGTATTCTGGAATTTTTCCTGGCAAGCCAGTGCTCGCTCACACAGAGAATGTTCACAGACTTGTCCAAGAGAAACGCTTCAATTCATTTATTTTATTATTAATTGATTGCATATTTTGGTGAAACAGTCTTATTTTCTCGGTTCTTTGTTTTTTTTTAAATATATATTTATATATATATATATATATATATATATATATATATATATATATATATATATATATATATATATATATATATATATATGCAAAACAACTTTAATTAAATGTTGACTTATTTCTGGTAGTAACTAACAAAATATTTTAATTTCAAAATTATCGGGAATAGAGTGTGCCACAAATATTGATAAACTGATTATTATTATGAATCTCTTATCATATAGTTCTTATTTAATTTTAATTACCAATATATTCGCAATAGATAGTGTTATTAACAATAAGTCAAGACTATTAAAGATAATGTTTGTATAAAGCAAAAATATATTATGCAAATATTAAAAATTATGAATTATATTTATTTACAATATTTTGCAATTCATAAGAAAGTACCTGACAATCTTAAACTACTTTAAAACATGCAATAAATATTTATTATGTATGATTTTTTTAGTGTTGACGATGATTCACTTTTATATTTTTACTTACTTACCACTATATTTTCAAATAATAAAACATGTCGATTTGTATATCAAAGGTGATAAATTGTGGTGGCAGTTTTACAGTCAAAAACTTTGTGTTACAAAAATTTCCCTTAATTTGCAATTAATTAAGATGGCGTTGTAGTCCAAAGAACCGTTTTTAAAATTCACTTTATATATTGCTGTCAAGTTCATTAGTTTACAACATACCCTCCGTTACACTAGCGCTTCTTTATTTAATGCTATTCTGGGGCTACTTTTTGCGCCAAAAAGCCATAAGAGATAGTCCTCCTCTCCCATGAAGCTAAACAAGTGAAACCAGACTAACCCTTTTTTGTTCCGTGAGTAAAACAGGAAACCACCTTATTTTAAGTGCCTTAATTTATTATGGAAAAAAGTCACATACCCACATATTTTTTATGTTTTTTGTTCTGATGAATTTTATACCAAAAATTATATTTAACAAAATGTTAAAGAAAATACCTATATATTTTTGCCACCACACACATTGAGAAAATTCTCAGAGGAAAACTGCGCAGGCCTGTTCTTAAGAATTTTCGGAGTTTGGTGCGTCAAGGCCTTTGTTCTCCAGAGTGTGCAGGTCGCCGGCCAGGCCTGCCGTTTTTCCGCTGAGAATTTCCTGAATGTGTGTGGCTGGCATTACAAATATTGATTTATTTATATACGAGTATTTAAAAAAAATTGTTACGTTTTATTTGTTTACATTATTTATAGCTGTCCGTGGTATGCTCGTAAATGCCTTTCCGGCAAGTGCTTGCACCGAATTACTATCACCACCTCCACCCGACGCAGATAACCCTTTGGAAAAATGGATATTATTAGTGCCAAGATACACACCGGAACTGAATTGTACTTTCGAACAAAAAGTACGAAATGCACAACTAAAGGGGTAAGTAAAAACTAAACTTAAAACTTTTTTTTAAGTAAATATTCCTAAGGTAATACAACATTTTAATTTATTTTGAAAATAGCTAAAGGCAACATAAACTTCTATAAACTAAAATTGTTTGGTAATTATTAAAATAAAACCTTTGAGGTTTAACAAAAGGTTGGACAACTTAAGGTTTTGTAGCCCTGCTGATAAGCTACTTCATCAGAAGTTAGAATAGGAATGTGCAGTTTAATTTTTGGTGACTTAGCTAAAACTGTCTAAAGTAAAGTAAGAAACAGTTTGTTACCTGCAGACCTAAGTATGTGGAGGTTTGGAAAAGAAGGAAAGACTTCTGCGGACAACAGGTTCTACAGTTTTGAAAACAATAGGAATAAAGGCATAAACATAGTGAAAATTTCGGTTATTCTCAAAATATACTCTAAAAGACTAAAGAATGGCACTTTATGTTGCTCTATCGAAAACTACTAGGGGAGGAATTATATTGTCTAAGTCTTTTGAGCATATTATATAAAAGAGGGAAATATCCACTAAGGCTCCACAATAAGCAAAAGAAGGAAGCTTTTTTTTTATGATGCCTGTGGGAAAAACCATTCTGTAGAAAAGGGGACAGTATCTAAGCAGGGTCTGATTTAGGTATACATGTTAACAGGGGAAAAGTACTTTCTGGCACTAAAGAAAAATTTAAGCTTTTTGAAAGCTGCTGTAGCTATGGATGTAAGGTGTTTTTTTTAAATTTAAGGTTAATTTGAGACGTAAGGGTATATCTATCTATCTGTCTATCTATCTATCTATTTATCTATCTTTTTTTTTATAGTAGGGATTAGGAATGCATATCTATGCACACCCCGTGCTTGGTGTTCTAGCGCACGTGGTAGTGTAGGAGTCCGGACAGCGCCGACCCACTAAACCCTTCCCCTACTGTTCCATGCACATCGCACTTCTATCTCTCTGTTTATCCGACCGTCAAGCCAGTATATTGATTGCGTCTTTGCCAGTCTCCTTTGTTTCAATTATTTTTCTGATAATTTGGTATGCGCTATGCCATGTTGTCTCCCCCTCTAGTAGAAACTGCATCATGTTAGAGGTATTGAATTCTTTCCCTGTATGGTTTAGGAAATCCCTGCGCAACTCTTCCCATCTGCAGTAGTCGCATCTACTTGTGTTGGATCGTCTGCGCTCGAACAGATATTTTCTGAAACAGCCATGTCCGGATAGAGCCTGCGTAATAAAGTAGTCGACCTCTCCATGCTCACGGTTTACCCATTTTTTAATATCAGGAATTAGAGAGTATGTGGGACCTGTCCCACAGTTCCTGCCATCTGGTCATCAGGTTTGCTCTCGCTGTGACTTTATCAGTACCGGTGTATCTCTCTCGTCTTTCGATGATCAGCAAGTTTATCGGAGGGATTCCAGCAATCACCCCTATTCCATCTGTGGATACGGTTCTATAAGCGCTTGCTACTCTAATGCTTATTTTTCTTTGTAGGCCACTAAGCCTGGCAGTAAGTTTTTTGTTGTTGATGACTTCATACCAGGCTGGTGCGCCATAAAGTATTTGTGAATGGACGACATTAGAATATAGTTGACGTTTTAATGACCTAGGACCTCCTATATTCGGCATCAGGCTGGATAATGCTGTAACGGTTTTTTCGGCTTTTTGTATAATTTTGCTGATATGTTCACCAAAGTTCAGCTTAGTGTCCATCCATACGCCCAGATATTTAACTGCCTTACTAAGATTTACCGTAACGTCTTTTATTCTGAACGAAATTGGGTTTATTTTTCTTTTCTTAGTTAGCATCACAGCTTCGATGCCCATGGGTGCATGCTTCAGCACTGCTAGCAATCGCACGCGCTCTGTTTATGGCGTCCACAGTTTGTCTACCTTTTATGAAACCATACTGTCTGTCTGATAGCCCTCCAGTACGCACAAGTTCAGTCTATAGTCTGGTACGCAGTAGGTGCTCGAACAGTTTACCCTCGACGTCCAGCAGGCAGATAGGTCTATATGAAGAGGCAGCTTCTAGGGGTTTATCACCTTTTTTTAACAAGAGTAAGTTGGCTTGTTTCCATTCTGCCGGGAAGACAGCTTGCCTTGCCAAACCGTTGATAAATGAGAGGACATAGTTCGGTTTTCTGTCCGTAAGAGCCTTCAGTATCTCTGGGGGTATTTTTGCAGGTCCAGGTGCCTTATTTGGTTTTATTTTGGTGACTGCTGCTTGTAGTTCATCCAAGCTAAACGTGGGGATCTCCGAGTTGTAATCGCAGGTGAAATTCACTGGTTCATGAGTTGGGAACAGTTGTCTTGCTATGTTTTCCATCGATTGGATGGTAAAATTGATCCTAGGGGGGTATCCCAGTAGGCCCCTCCTCACAATCTTATAGCCATCGCCCCAGATGTCATTATCTACTTCTTGGCAGATTTTTCTCCAGTGTTCTTTTTTTGCCGTTTTGATTGCGTTTCTTAGATTTTTCCTACTGTTTTGGTATGTAGTCCACAGATCGTTCCTGACTTCTGGGATCACTCGTCCAGCGGCTCTGGTGTAGCGTCTTCTTTTTTCTACACAATCTTTACGGAGATCGGTAAGATTGTTACTCCACCAGTACACAGGTTGATGATTCCTAATCACTCTTTTCTTAGGCATACATCGATCACACAATCGGCCAAGCTGTCTCGAAAATTCTTTAGAAGACATTGCATCCGGAGTTTCCGGAAGTTGGTTCAAAGCATCCACAAGCTCGGGCAAGTTTAGCTTTTTTGCGTTTCAGCCGTGTACCTTGGTTACATTTGATCGGTTTCGAGTTGGCTTTACCTCGGCTACATCGAAAACTATGTAGTTGTCATCGCTCAGAGACTCGTCATCCGTCACTTCCCAGTAAGTGATGTTTGGCCTAAGATCAGAAGTGGAAATCGTTAGATCCAAAATAGATCCATACTCCTTTCTCTCGAAAGTGGGCTTTTCTCCCTGATTTACAATGGCTAAGTCGTTGGAAGCAATCCATTCTGTGACAATTCGACCCCTTCTATCGGTAAAGTTCATACCCCATTGTGGAGACTTAGCGTTGAAATCGCCCGCTATTATGGCTTTCTCGTTATTTATTATTATTCGGCTCTGTATTTCGGCCAACATTAATTCCAGTTCATTCAGTTCATTATTTCCTGAGGAGTAGGAACTATAAAGGGTGATACCTTTGGTCTTGACGTATGTGTAGCCGATTCCGTGCCCCTGAGTTTCTATGATCAGGCTAGGGTCTATGATTTTGATTGCCGTGCTTTGGTCTTCACTGTATATCCAATCCTTTCTATCTTTAATAGCATTCCTATTTGGTTCGCTAACAATTAATATACAAGCCTTGATTCTAAGGGCTGTTTCAAGAGCCATGTCGTGAGCTGGACGACTCCTATTTGTGTTAATCTGTAGGAACTTGCTTAACTTCCGGACTGGTGACCCTCTTTTTCGCAGTGTACGCAGAATGGACTATTTTCACATGTTTGCGCCTTGTGGCCCTCTTTTCCACATCTCAGGCAAAGTTTCTCCCTGTCAGGTCCTTTACAATCCCTTTTTTCATGACCTCGTTCCCAACATCTGAAACATTTTTCTTCTGTCTGTCTTTCGAGGATTCTACATCTCATCCAGCTAATTTTTATTCTGCCAATTTGCACTAATTTCTCTGCTTCGGCAGTTGGGATAATAACTGTAACATTTTTTTTTATTTTCACGGGTTGGTCGTAGCGACGTTACTTTTATATCTTCCGGATTAATTGATATTTCTCTGGAAATGGCGTCCGTAATTTCTGCTGTTGTAACTAACTCGTCCAGGCCTTTAATATGCAGAACTTTTTTCTGCACTGAATGGGTCGTAACGGCCTCTGGCAATTTTTCCTCAATCTTTTTTTTTTATAATGTTGCTTTCTCTGTTCCGTTTTGCACTGATATGAGTAGGGATCCATTTCGGGTTTCCCTAAGGTTTGCTACTTCTACGCCGATTTTGTTTGGGTTTATCTTTTCCTTGACTGTCTTTAGTAGATCTGCATATGACCTGCCTTCTAGCTTTATAAGTACAGCGTCATTTTTTCTTCTTCCTGATTTCGGCATTCCTGTAGTGGTACTTTGGATTCGTGTTCTTCTTGTTTCGGCTTTTTCTTTATCTTGCTTAAACATGTTTAGTGACGTGCCGCTAAACAAAAAGGTCAGCATCCTCCTGATTTGTAAGGTATCTATGTCGTCCGTATCGAGGACAGCTAGAGTGTGCCGGTTTTCTTTTACCATGTGGGCTTTCACTTTGTCCAGCGCTTGGTAGAGAAGTCTGTCATCCGTTGTTGTGCTTGTGTCCTCGCGTACTGGGTAGTAGATCCATCTCGATGTCTCCTGTAGTTCATTATCACTATCCGGAAAACTCAGCGAGTGAAATATCATCGCCACCTCCCCGGGCTTTTTTGTTTTTGGAGGAGCTCCTTGTTTCCAAACTTTTTGATGGCAATGTTTGTTTCCCTGTGAGTTGATTCAAAAATCCTAGAACAATGTCCCAGTCAGCCGGAGCTTCCCAAACACTATCCTGCCAACAGCCGGGCGGTTCAAACACCTCGCTCGACCAGTCTTCTTCTGTGACAGCTTGAAAGCTTTCATAGCTCTTATCCTTTCTGAGATGTTTTCTTCTGGCATATTTGTTTTGTAGTTTAAGACATAAGTCACATTTTGTTTCATTGTCTTAAAATCCAGTGTTCTCTGACTTGTTTGTGACACAGCTTACCGCTTCATCAAACCATGCTCTGTAATATTCACGTTTGAGGGTCTCGATGTCCAGGGATAGCTTTATGCTAATATCGCAGATATCTTTTTTAGGCTTATAGGTTTCCTTAAGGACTTTTTCCAATGCCTGCACTTCGCTGAACATGTGCTCTAGGGTGCTCCAAAAAGTTTTTCCTATGTCCCTGCTTTCTGCAGTTTTTTTCCGGGGTGTTTTCTTTTCTTCTTCTTTTCGATGGTTTTTGACCTATGTCTCCCGAACTTATGTTAGGAAGCGAGTACGTACGCTCTCTTCTTGGCGGTGTGGCTTGCAGAAGTGGCCTCTTCACAAACGGGTCAATGTTTGCTTCTGTCTCCTCAGCTTTTTCATTATTTTTTCCTGTCCCAGTTTTAACTTTAGTGTATATAAAATCATTATTTTTATCCATTTTTTTCCCACGAGTCGGGTCGATGTATATGTCCAGCGTGGCAGTGCGCCCTTACCACGCTAAGGCTAGCTTCAAGCAAGGGTCGCCAGGTACTTGTAGGTCACCGTTCGCGACTATCTGTCGTGTAGTCATTCACCCCTCGGCACGGTCCGACTGACACCTTGGGTTCCGGATTTTGCAGGTTTTCTCCTGGTGAGCTGTCCTTGGCTTCCCCGCTCCTCTTAGACCTAACCGGCTTGGGTGACCCTGCCAGGAGTGCTCGACTCCCGCCGGCATAGCTCTTCGAGTCATTGCAGGTATTGAGCCCCTCCACCAACGACAAGGTCCCACAGCTCCTTGCCTATCTATCTATCTATCTATCTAGTGTAGCATGGTGAGTTCCCTCGCTGGGGCCCTGAGCACTGAGGCCTAAGCCCATTATGCTCAACCCTTAAGCATACACATGTTTCGTCATCCTGTACTGTCCCTTACGTATGCATTCCTTTTACACTAATACGGTGCTGTCGTTTTGCTTTCTAGAGCCCAAACTTCCTCACTAGTGATGCGAGTCTCGTTAGTGGTAGGAATCTTATGTCATTTAGGTCCAGCCATGCCGGACCCACACATTTCCCCCTGATGTGCCCTAGTGCTGGGCAATCTCTAAGTACATGTATGGCGTCCTCTCTTCCCTCTCCACGCCATTTACATGTACTTGTCTCGCTTTTTCCTATCTTGTTGAGATAGTGTCTGTTTCTACAATGACCTGTCAGTATGCCTGTCAGGTTTCTCATTTGCACCCTATTGAAGTCCTTTATGTTCATCGGTAGGTCCTTCCATAGTTCTTCCCCAATAATAGCCTGTGATTGTCTGGCTTTTGTCTTTTTCCAGTTCTCATCGAACCGTTTCTCTGTCCATGTTGCTATCTCTGTCATATCCGTGTTGTAAGAGACTCCCACGGTATATTCAGGTCCATTGTCCTCAGCTCCCAAATTGGCGAGTTTGTCAGCCATTTCATTCCCCGGGATCCCTTTGTGTCCAGGGACCCATTGCAGGGTGACTCTGGCGGTTTCGTTAGTTTATTAATTGCTTCCCGACATCTATTTGTAAGTTCTGATCTGTGCACTGTATTTGTTAGCGCCCCGATCGCTGCCTTACTGTCAGTACATATAGTTATTTTTCCCCTGTATCTTCTATTCAGGCAGTATTCTATGGCTTTGGCTATTGCCATAACTTCCGCCTGAAATACGGTTACATATTTTCTCATTGTTCCATAGAACTTGTAGTTCATCCTTTCTACATAGAAACCGAAGCCTGTGCGGCCTCCTTTCCTTGAGCCATCTGTGTATATACCTGCTCCTTCGCTTGGTGTCCCACAGCGTTTGTGAGCCCAGTCATCTGCCGATGCCATGTCCACCTTGTGCATGAGGTCTAAGTGGATTACTGGGGGGATGCTATCCTGCTTCATCGAAAGAGCCACAATTCTCACTTGGCCCATGATGTCACAGTGCCCCCCCTGGTCCTCCACCATCCTCCACACTCCAGTCTTAGTGCCTCTGCCCTTGCTGAGGCCTTGACCATTATATGGAGAGGTGGGAGCCCCGTAATAATCTCCAGCGATTCCGTCGGAATAGTGGATGCTGCCCCAGTTATTCCTCTCATCGCCATTCTTTGTATGCGTTTCAGCATTATCCGTGCCGTCTTAAGTTCCGTGCGTTGCCACCAAATCACGGAGGCATACAGTATCCGTGGCCTGATGACTGCTTCGTATATCCACTTCATGACCTTAGGAGAAAGTCCCCAGTCCCGTCTTGTTAATTTATTTAATTTTATTTTAAAAATCTATTAAGTAAAACTGTAGCTAAATGTTTTGCAAATTTTTGCTTTTCATTTTAGTTCTAAATATGTAAACTACCAGGATATTCAGATATGTTCTCCTCCTTGACCAGAGAAAATGACTTTTGATATTGTTAGTTTGGTACGCTTATTAAAACTATACCTTTTGAAGAGCAAAAAATTAAGAAAATTTAATACCAAGCTGTTATAAAATTCCTTGTAAAATGAAGATTAACATCGACAAACATATATGCTAGGTTCACAACCTAAGAAATTATTTAAAAAGTATATGATATAATATTAGACGACCAGCCGGTTAAGGTAAGTAAAATTGCCCAGAGTAGAGGCATTTCAAAAAAACACATTGGATAAAACTCTTCTACAGAGCCATAGCGATCCTGTGGCCTTCTTTCGCTACCATTTCAAGATGTGCTCTCCAGTTCAGCTTGTCGTCTAGTATCACTCCAAGATACTTGGCTGTACTGGAGTATTCTAGTTCTCTCTCACCGAACTTCACTTTCCTAAGTTCGGTATGTTTTCTCCTTCTAGTGAATAATACGAGCTCTGTTTTTGATGGATTGGCTGTCTGTCCGTTTTCCTGACACCATTTTGCCACCATTGCCAGCTCTCTTTCCATAATATTCACTATCGTGTTTGCATGTTTACCTTTGACCATAATGGCCACATCATCTGCAAAGGCTTGTATATGTGTACCTCTCCTACTGATTTTCTCCAGTAGTCCATTCATGACCAGGTTCCATAGAAGTGGAGATAAGACGCCCCCTGAGGGCATCCTCTGCTGACTGTAGCCTCAGTTGTGGTATCTCCAACCTCCAGGATGACATTCCTATCAGTTAGCATCAGACGGATCCATCGTATGATAGTCTTGTCGATGCCATGCTTCTCAAGTGCACTACATATTGCCACTGTCGTGGTATTATTAAATGCTCCTTCTATGTCTAGAAAGGCCACTAGAGTGTAGTCTTTCGTATCTCGACATTTTTCCAAGTTTCCAACAAGCTCATGTAGTGCAGCTGTAGTACTGCTTCCTGCCGTGTATGCGAATTGTCTCTTGTTGAGTGGGGTTTCCTTTAGGTATTTAACTTTTATATGCCCATCTATCATTCTCTCCATCGTCTTTAAAAAGAACGATGTGAGACTTATGGGTCTAAACGTTTTACTGTCGCAGTAGTCCGTCCTGCCAGGTTTTGGTATGAAGGCCAGTCTGGTCCTCCTCCAGCTCTTGGGAATATACCCCAGAGCCATGGAAACCCTCATGACCTTCAACATGGGCAGAGTGAGAATGTTCAGAGCCTTTGCAGTAGTGCCGGGAATATTCCATCCGGCCCCGCCGCCTTGAATGGCCCAAACGATCCCACCGCCCACTCCATCCTCCTGACATTGAGGATCTCTGCTGCCAGCTTCCAACATTTTCTCCTTCCAGTCTGCGTTCTCCAATTATGGCTTCATTGTTCCTTCCTGTTATGTGACACCCAGGGAAGTGTGCTTTCAGAAGGACTTCAGCTGTCTCTCCGAAGTTTTCTGTATATGTTCCATTCTCTTTTCTGAGTGTTCCCAGTTTTGATTCTGGGTCCGACTTCAGAACCTTTAGCAGTCTAGATGTGTCTTTGGATGTCTCTATGCTTCCGCAGAAAGTCTTCCAGGTTTCTTGTTTCGATAAAGCGATTTCCTTCTTGTAGGTTCTGAGAGCCTCGGCTTCTTGGCCTTGTTGAGCCTCTTCCTAGTTATTTGCCTCATCTAAGCGAGTTTCTGGTTCCACCATGGTTTTTTTCTTTGCTTTGCAGTGGTCGCTGGGCAGGACTCATGGTAGGAGGCTATAATAAATAAATAAAATAAATAAAATGCTTTTATTGTCATTAATATTCCAAAAGGACATAGACAACGTCATTGTAGAAAGTAAACAGATAAAAATAATGTAAGAAAAAAATCCTAAATTAAAATTTAAAAAACTTAATCCTAGATACAAAAAATGGAACAAAAAATAATTTACAACAAAAAAATATATAAACATGTTCACAGAAATACTAAACTTTAATCAACAAACAAAACCGGACGACAAGCAAGTCCAAATAGAAAAAAAAAACAATAATCAATAATAGTTTGGTATCATGGATTTAAAAAGTCATACCAGAAGGACAAGAACCACCAGGCAGGAAAGAGTATCATAGGTATTCATCTACCGAGTAATACTCCTTTTTAATTAAATAATTTTTAAGACTCATTTTAAAAGTGGTAATGCTTCTTATCCTTCTGATATCCGCTGGAAGGGCATTAAAGATCTTAATGCAGCTCATCATCGCACCCTTACCGAACAAAGCAGTACTATGAGACGGAATGACAAGGTCATCCCCGCCTCTAGTTCGCATGTGATTACTTAAGTCAGAATTTTTTTAAAATACTGAGGATTATTTTTGGCGAACAAGGCACAATTAAAAATAAATAGTGACGGAACCGTGAGTATATTCATTTCTCTAAATCTACCCCGACAGGACTCGTTAAAACCCATTCTTAACATAGCTCTTACTGCTCTTTTCTGAGTTACAAACACTCGAGAAGAATTTGTGACAGACGATCTATACCAAAAAATGATGCTGTATGAAATAACAGACTGAATACAAGCAAAGTAAAAAACTCGCAGCGTATTAATATTTACCTGATCTCGGAGGTATCTAATCACATAGGTTGCAGAACACATCTTCGAAACTATATAGTTCACCTGTTCATTCCACTGCAAATTTGCATTCAGGAATACCCCCAAGAACTTCACACAGTCTACCTGTTTAATACTTGACCCATTCAGAGTAGTGTACAGTGACTCAAGCGCATTACCCCTAAATTTAACTAAAACAGTTTTGTCACTATTTAGTAATAGATTATTCACTGAACACCAATCAGCCATGTTCTGAGCAATTTCCATTGATCTGCGAGATAGGCAAACGGTACTTGGACCCGCAATTATACAGGAAGTATCATCAGCAAACTGATATAAAGATTGAAGGTTAACAAATTGATTCATATCATTAGAAAAGATTACGAAGAGAATTGGTCCCAGTATAGAACCCTGAGGAACTCCCATAGAAATATTTTTGATTTGTGAGGTGGCCAAGCCTCCAGAGCTGGAACCCACTGTCTCAGCGAATTTTCTGTTGGTTAGATAGGATCTAAGATAATAGCTTCCTCCATATGTCTCACCGCGATCTCAATTTGCCTAGCTGTTCCGTACCTTGTCGGAAAGGTCGCCATCCGCGTCCTAAGTTTATCTCGATATTCCTCCCAGTTCGTGTGTCTCGGATTCCTAAACACTTTTTCCTTTTCTCTCTCAGACGAGAGGTCAAAGAGTATGTGCTTGTGGTCCGAGATTGAGGGTTCATTCGAGACTCTCCAGTTTCTGCAGTCATCTTCTATGCTCCGTGAGCATAGGGTCAGATCTAAGACTTCTGTTCTTATTCTATTCTGAAAGGTTCCCACCGAGCCTCTGTTCAGAATCTCCAGATTCGTACCCATAAGATATTCCAACAGGTCTCTTCCTCTTTGGTTAATGCCTGTGCTCCCCCACACCGTGTGGTGAGCATTAGCATCCATACCTAGAAGAAGATCTTTGCTATTATTCTCGCACCAGCGCACCAAACCCTCAAGTTCCCCAGTAGGTGCGTCACTGTCATGGGGTAGGTACGCTGATTCGATTATTAATTCTTTATTATTACCTTTATTACTTACTTTTACCACCACCGAGGTGAGGTCCAAACTGCATTGGTCAGGAATTAACATTGCTGTTACTCCCTTCACCACAATACAGGTCCTTGGTCTGCCCAGGTTTGGAGTCCTGAAGATGGCATCTTCTCCTCCAAGCCCTCTGATGATACCAGCATGTACCCATGGTTCTTGTATAAGTACCACAGCTGTCTGCCTCATAGATAGCCACTGTGCCAGAACGGCAGTAGCGGCTTTACTATGTTGCAAGTTTATCTGAAGACATTCTATTTTGTTTTCTGAGCCCATCAAGAATGCAATGGGCTCAGTTTTTAATATCTTGTGGAGGTTAAGTTGACCATACTTATGATTGAGTGTGGCCCCCCTCCTCCACCTGTACCGCCTCAGCGTTCTCCCCATCCCCTTCAGCTTGGAAGGCCTGTTCCAGCGCTTCCGCGAGCCGGGCAGGAGTGGCAATGGCCTTGACTTCCGTCTCAGCCCTCTCCTTCCCGCCCTTGTGGTTCTGTTGGACCTGACTGGCTGCCACGCCCTCCTCTTTCTTCTCCTTCTTCTTTTCCCTTTTGACGTCCTGGTCCCCCTTATAATAAAAGAGGGCCCGGGACATACCCAGGTGTGGCTTTCTCTTCAGGTGGTCCAGGGTCTCTAAGGATTTAGGATCCACCCCCAGGAAGATTCTGCCTCCTCGTTCGTCCGGTTTTTCGACGGAATACACCGCCCATCTTTCCGTGTGGAGTGCCTCATTTTGGCTCTTAAGGAGCTCCAGCACTGTCCTTACTGGTGGCACTGGGTTGGGAATGTGTTCCACCACTCTCTTTAACTGCAGGATTGAGCTAGCCTCCCTGCATCGGAGATCAGCCCCTTCCCAGGCTTCAGACCGGCAATCAACGACTTTAACCAGTCGGCTGACTCCCGGTCTGCACAGATTGTGATACAGGCCCCTTCTCGGAGCACTGTATCATTGAACTTGGGCTTGCGCCCATCCTTGATTTTCAGGATCTCGGCCATCACCGCCTCCTGGATCTCCACATCTGCGCCTCGCTCAGCCCAACATCCGGGTAACCGTTGGGAACAACAGCCACCCGGTTCGAGCCGTGCGCGGCGTCCGAGTACAAGACTCCAGGGGCCGTGCGATCGAACCTCCCTTTCTTCACGTCTCTTTTCGACGTCCCTTCCGGGGTGCTCTCGTTGGAGGCCCTGCTACGTTTGGCAGAGCCTTCCTTGCCTCCCGTGTTTCCAGCGAGAAGTCTTGCCTCGCTTGAAGAGCCCCCTGAAACAGGGTTTCCCTCATTTCGGGCCTTCCTTCGTCGCTTCTTTTCCGCCCCGCTGACGTTTCTCCTCCTACGCATCGGTCTGAACGGCATCTCAGAGTCCTCATTAACTGTAACAGATGTCACGTTTGAAGCCTCAGATCTGCCACTCTCCGATCCGCTATCCGACTCAATAGTCACGGTTTGCCCTGCCCACCTCCATTGATTTAGTAATTTCAAGATCCAAGTTCCCCTCAACGGAGCCCCCAGATCTAGCCTCTTGCTGAATATTTTTTTTTGTTGTAGTTTCCATTTTGTTCCCACGAGTAGCTAGGGAAATAACGGTCCACCCATACAGAGCCCCGCATGTATGGATTACTCAGGGAGGTCGCCTGGTATCCCTGAGGCACCGTTTGCGACAGCTATGCCCCGCTGCCATTCAGCCCTCGACACGGTTGCGCATATCTTAGCTTGGGGCGCAGTGTTAGCACTCAAATGAGGCCAACTACCCGAGCGCCTACTGCGATTGGCCACTGGAAGGACTGCTTCTTTGTCGCTTTCAGAGCCTCCCATCCTCCCAGAGCCTCAGTGTGGCTGATAGATATTACCCACCCTGCAGCCCCGACCCTTTCTCAGTAAAGGATTGGTCACTAGACACCGCCCGACACCCTTCATTCATACGTAAGGGCCTAAATGATTCCTTGTTCTGCAGTATTCATATAAAAGTTTTAATAAATGGTAAATTAGGTCTAATAGATTTCTACCAAGATGTTCATGCGAAAAAGGGTTTCTGCTGTGTATATTTCCAAACAGAATGTGTCTTCTGTAAGTGAGTGCATTGCAGTCGTTATTATGTGTGAGGCTGTTTCCTCCTCTCCGCAAAGCTTGCATGTGGGCCCTTTGTGTATGTAAGTTTTTCCCTAGATAACAGTGACTTGTCAGTAGTACTACTACTTGCCTTATCTGAGTCTGTTCCAAAAGGAAGACCTCAGCTATTAGTTTCTTGGAAGGGTTGCCTAGCATTGCCTTTGCATGTCTTTGACCAGGTGACTCATACCAACCATTTAGATGTTGATTTTGGGACAAGGAATGACTTTTAGCCGTTGGAGTTTTTGATAAACCGGCTCGTGCTAGTTCTTCTGCTTTCTAAGTATCTTCTGTTTCCGAGTATTCAGGAAACCAGAGAAGTTCTTTCCTGTCGTTCTTGGCGGTAAGTTCTTTTAGGTCGCACGCCATCATGAACTTGGATGTAAAACGATAAAAAAATCAACGTTTTTTAGGACAGCTTGACTGTCACAGGACAGCTTGACTGTCACAGGACAGCTTGACTGTCACAGGACAGCTTGACTGTCACAGGACAGCTTGACTGTCTGAGGATAGCTTGACTGTCTGAGAGAAGTTACTTGTTGTCTGCAGAGGTCTTTCCTTCTTCTTTAAACCTCCACATATTTAGGTTCCCAAGTAATAAACTCTTATTTCACTTTACTGCTATTTTTTTACATAAATTTTGTTAATAAAAATATTATTGGAAAGAAAGTCACCAATAATTGAACTGCACTTTTCTATTTTAACCTCTCATGAAGTATCTTATAGTATCAATCCTTAATCATATGTATTGGCAAGAAAATAATATTTCTAAGTAATACTTTTAAAGCCCTTTAAACTTTAGGATGTAGGCCGAAATCTCTTAAGTGTGTAAGAAAGTTTAGTTTATATGGCTACAAAAATATATAAAAAATAGTTAGGATTATATTGTAAATACATTTTCTTTAGGACTTTTTAAAGGATCCAAAAAAATATTATAAAATAGTGTGTTTTATTTAGAAATGTGTGTGTTACTTTCATTTATAACTGATTTTTTGAGTCATCTCGTAATTATACAATATTGGTTGACACACCCAAATAACAAATCAGATTATCAAATTACATTTATCAAAATAATCAAAACTGCCTAAATTACTGCTATCATTAAATAAAGGTAGATAAGGGAACCCCCCCTTTACTAATAAGCCAAGAGAAAGTTGTTATTTAATAATAAGAGCTGAAAGCTCGTGCATTTTTCTCTTTTTTTATGTAAAAATTGAGTAATCCGTTTATAAATAGATAAATAAATCTTTTTTACAGGTACAATGCCGTAATAGTTTTTAACGTAGGGTCAAATGACCTTGTGCCTATGTCTGCGAAAAACGAGTCAGGAATCGAAATTCCCTCAGTTTTTGTTAGTCAGTCAACTGGACTCATGTTGAAAAACGTTTATGCTACTACCAGTTACTTTATAGTAATTACAGCGGATACTCCATTCAACATTCAGACGCATTTGTTAATTCCTTTTGCCATAGTTGTAGGAATATGTTTTGTTGTAATGATTATTTTTATGGTGAGTATTGCTATTTGTTGGTAATGTTTATTATCGTTTATAAGTAGTAGTCAGCCCACCATAGAAAAAAGGAACCTTACTCAGTATGCTCTTTTAAATAGTGAATTTATTGATAGGTTTTACAAGATGAATGCGGTTAATAAACCTATAAAGTGCAAAAAATAGCCATATTGGAACAGTTATTCTCAGTAGGCCATCTAATCGATATATACGCGATAAATAACTTTTCGAAAACTTTAATTTGGCATACTAAGTGCAATCGTTCCAAAACTACTATTTTTTTAATAAAAGCCATTAGGCCTTTAGGATGACAGACAGACAGACCAACACGTATGGCAATAATTTTCCACTATATTTTTTTCATCAAATTTTGTTTAGTTTAGAGGGGATTTTTTGCATTTTCTAGTTCTAACTAGAATCTACCGCAGTTATTGAATAAATGATCAGTGTATAGTCAATATTTAGTATTTAAAAGGGCATACTGAGTACGATTGGTCCTTTTTTTCTATGGTGGGCTGGATAGACTATAGGCCGGTCTCGGATTTAGTTTGTTTCACAGTGGATGGGGAGAAAAAAGCTGTTTGACCTCCGGATTTTTTTGTACAGTTTCAATTTTTATGAAAATTTGGAATTAAGTTGCTTTAACCCTCTAGATCAAAGTTTATATATGCTTAGGGTGTGCTTTTTATTTTTAGGGGGTAAAAACCACTCCTTATGCTAAAAAATTAAAAAACCATAGAAATAGACCTTATGTAAATTAAAATCATAGCTAAATATGTACTATGAATCTATTTTTATGTTGTGAGTTATATCTAAAATTATATTTTAACGTTTTAACCCTTAAAAATCACCCTTAATAACGAAATTCCAAAAAAAACGTTTTTATTTTTATATAATAACGCTTTGATTGTAGAAAAAAAATATTTTGACAGTTTACGGTATAATAAATATTTAACTACCATAACTCAACGTTTAAATAACCACCCCTTATGAGATTTACAATTTTTTTTTTTAAACGATTTAATGATAAATAATTATAGTCCCGGAAATGAAGCTAAAAAATGGCAAATCCAATTTGTTTTTCCTGCATCGATTTGCATAAAAATTTGGAAATAGGCGCTTCTAACCCTCTACCTTAAATTCTATTTTATGGTGATGTGCGCTGTTTGTTTTTTAAGGGTGAAAACTACCCCTAATTGTCAAAACTTATGGAATAACATTTTAAACCCTAAGATGGGTAAAATTTGGTTTGGATTAGTTGATTAATGATTGTTTTATGCTTTAGAATACAATTTTAAAACATTTCAACCCCTAAAAACCATCCCTTGTTAGAGCTTAAATAAAAAAAATATTAACCCTTAAAAAATGATTAATTTACCATAGTGATTTAATTTTAGAATGCTGTTGCTTAAAATATGTACTAATTTCATTTCGCAACTTTTCGACCCTTATAAATCAACCCTTGTTATACCTTAATTAAAAAAAAAATTATCCCCAAAAATTAAAAGCTTGACAGATTTAATAATTAAAAATATTACTGCCTGAAATATTACCAATATTCTTCTGCAAATTTTCAATCCTTTAAAAAATTTCCTTAAAAACCAACCCTTACAACATTACAATCTTTATAAATCAATATAATAAATATAAATAGGAAAAGAAAGTAGAATTGCATACAAAAATTATACCGGTAAATGTATAAAGTATACCGGTTTTATAGAATATTATGCTCCGAAGTGGTTTATTCGACTTTTTCAAAAAAAAGTTGATTGGTTTTTTAAACATAGCTCCTTTAGTTCTAATGATAGAAAGTTTGTTCAAAAATAATTTTGTAGGGTTTTTTACGAGCTACAAGGCTATGTAAATTAAATCCTTTTTAATCCCTTAGTTTTAAAATGGGATGAGTTTAAAGGACTAGAATAAGGTGGTGCTCGCTCGTAAATAGAGGCTTTAAACGGCCATTTGTGGCCAAATTTGATTATACAGAAAAATATATGTAATGAAAAGTCTTTGATATCAAAAAAGCTATAATTTGGTACCCTAAAATTTTTTTCGTATCTCCAGTATTGTTGGAGTTATTTTGAAGAAAATGGCTATTTTTACGAAATTGCGGAATATTGTTTTTCACTTTAAGCTCCAATTTTTTAAAATTAAGCATTTTAATTTGGTTAAACTTCTAGAATGTATTAATAATACATATATAAAAAGTGTCGCCGAAGGTTACAGATCTATTTTAATTAATAGGGGAATCAGGGGGTTGTTTTTATTGATCTTTTCATAGAAAAAAGTTGGAACCGACCTTATTTTTATCATAACTCGCTCAATTTTTATTCTAAAAGAAAGGTTTTATTATATTCTTTAAGAAAGACCTTATATGTTTTCTTGAAAAATGCAAACTTTTCCTGCTATTTGACTTTGAATCTTTCAAATTTAACATTTGACGAACAAAAGCTAACCATTAACAAGCCGTAGATCGGTCTGTATTGGTTGTAGAGAAATTATAAAAAAAAACATTTTTTTCTAGTTTTATAAGATACAATTTTGCTCTTTACAGTTTTTTGATAAAATGCATATTTTTAGAGTTATTCGTGAAAACCCAATAAAAACGTGGCAACCACCCCAAGGATAAAAGCACACCTCGGTATGATATAAACTTTGATCCTTGGGCTATTCCCCACCCTCTGTGAAAATTTCAGGTAAATCCATGCAGGACAAAAAATTCCTAGCCAAAATGCCTCATATCCTGTGCTATATATCTAGCATTCTTAACAGTTTCAATTAATTTTTTATTACCATTTTCCTGACAGACATATGATTCGAATATCTGGATACATAGTACTTTTTAAACAGATATAAGTTTGTAAACTTTTCTAACTTTGCAGAAAAAAGAAAATTCAGAATATTTTAGATGATTTTAGGGGAAAATTCCGCTTAAAATACCTTTAAGCTTTTATTTTTGTTCACACTATTTTACTGCCTACATTCTTTTAAAAAAATATTACTGTCATTATTAATATTTTTAATATTATTATGGACCGTCAAAGATAAATATAATTATTTACCTTTCATACAGAACATGATAAAATTTTAAGCGGAATTTACATTTACGAGTACTCGGATCAGAGGTACCCTTCTCGGAAATGTAAACGGTTACTCGGAAAACGTTTCGACCCTGAGCAGCCGTTTGTACTTTCGGGATTTAGTCTGAGAAGGGTAAATCAGATCCGAGTAACTCGTATATGTAAATTCCGCTTTAGTTTTGCACCATATTTTTTGTTTAGGTTGTAAAATATATTAAAGACAGAAGAAGACAAAGGAGACATCGACTTCCAAAATCTCACTTAAATAGAATTCCAACATGCAAGTACCAAAAAGGTGACCGATATGATACTTGTGCCGTATGTCTGGAAGACTATGTGGAGGGGGAAAAGCTTCGGGTCTTGCCATGTAGTCATGGTAAATCTTATAATCTTAGAAATCTATTTTTTGCAAAAAGTTTAGTAAGGCACAAAATGGACTGGTTTTAACACTTTAATTAGAACATGTTTAGCCAAACCTAACAAAATATAATCGAATATACACAAGCAACTAAATGTCGGCCGCGGACTTTAGTACCGACCAATAAGAAACTCTGATTTAATTGTGTCATTCTTAACCTCACTTTCATTTTTCATTATGACAATCTTGGTTGATTCTGGTCTGGTTGCTGTGTATTTAAATATTTTTGAACAATATGTTTTTGTGTAAAAATTGTACAAGAGAATTTAGTGCACACTCTTCACTCTACAGACATATTAAAAATAAACATCCTGAACTCTTCGTTAAAAAGAAATTTCAATGTAGCCAATGTGATAAGCAATTCATGAATAAACAGTCTGCATCACGGCATGAGGAAAAGGCTCACAACATTCAAACTATAAAACTTAATCAGACTGTATATAAATGCCCTATGTGTGATCATAAAGGCTTAAAAAAGGAAGCAATGATAGGTCACTTGGAACATACTCACCTAATGGAAATAAAGTCGCAATCACTGATATTTAAATCTGAATATGATTGTATTGAGTGGCTTGAAAAAACTGAAATTGAAACTCATTCAAAGTTTATAGCAACTGGTGGAAAACATAAAGACAGACTAACAAGGAGTCAAACACTTGCTTGTCATAGAGCAAATAAAATGTACTACCCTAGAACTAACCGAATAAGGGAAATAAAATTAAAGGGTTCCTGCAAACTGAATACTTTTTGTCCGGCATATATTAAATATAAGGTAGGTTATTATACTAAAGTTTAAGTGGTAATTTATAATAATTATGTTTCCTAAATAATGATTAAACTTATATCTATATTTTTCCATTAGAATAATTTTGTTTCGAACAATTATTTTCCGGTGGTGGCGTCCTAATACAATGTTCACATTTCCAGAAAAAAATGGAGTTTTTGAAGTTGATTATGTTGATATTCACACACACGAATCTGAGCTGGAAAATTTGAGACTTACTTCTGCTGAGCGAGGTGAATTGGCTAGGAAAATCTACGAAGGAGTATCATTTACAAAAATTTTAGATGACGTTAGGGAATCTTTTTATAAAGGTAAATATACACAAAAATGTTTTCCTCTATTTTGACATTTTTTTTGAGACTGCCTATATTATGTATGTAGATGTACAGGCTTTAGTTATGCTTAGTATCACTGACGATGTATTTTTTTTAGGAGATAAACTAGACTACATTCATTTAATTACTAGAAAGGATTTATACAATATTGAAAGAAGTTTTAACTTAAAACCTTCTTAAAACCTATGGCCATGACACTTGGTGTATTGATAGTACCTTTGGCTTGAATCTGTATCATTTTCAGCTGGTAACTCTTATGGTACTTGATGATTTAAGGCAAGGTTTCCCATGTGCCTTTTTAATAAGTAACAGGTGTGACTCATTAACATCAAAAATTCTATTTCAAAGAGTTAAAGAAAGAGCAGAAACATTTATTTTTCCCCAAAATTTTATGTCTGACATGGATGAGTGTTTTTTGAATGGATATATATCTGTTATGCCTCCACCCAAAAGAAACCTTTTCTGTTCATGGCACGTGGATCGAGCCTGGAGAAAAAATCTTAATAAAATAAACTGCAGAGAGAAACAAACTGAAGTTTATCAAATGCTACGAATACTTTTGGAAGAAACAGATGAAATTACTTTTAATAGGTTACTGATACAGGTAAAATCGTATTTGCTAAGTCACATTGAAACAAAGGAATTTGGAAAATACTTTGTTCACAATTATATGCACAATGTCAAATCCTGGGCGTATTGCCATCGCACACATAGTGGCATAAATACAAACATGCACTTAGAACGCATGCATCGCACCATCAAGCAAATTTACTGCGACGGAAAGAAAGTCAAACGACTTGATTCATTGCTCTTCATCTTACAAAAATTTATTAGAGACCGCCTCTTCGATCAGTTAATTTCGCGACATAAAGGGAAGATTTCAAGCAAAATAAGCGAGATTCGAAAAAGGCACAAGGCAAGCCTAAAATGTAAATCACAAGTTGTTAAAGATAACGCCGGATGGTTGTGTTCCAGTTCTCAAAGTAGGCAAATGTATATTATCCAGAAAAATAATATAGAGTGCAATAATTGCACTTTAAAATGCAACGAATGTGGGCATTGCATTCATGATTTTATTTCACTATGTTTGGACAATGCTGTTGGCTGTAATATGTGCAAACATATACATTTATTAATAATGTCAGAAAGATTAAATAAAATGTCCAGTATCGAAGATGAGATATCAGAAAGAGAATAGTCGACATGGGTGAAAGTCAGAAATGAGATAATAAAGTTGTAATCTAGAACCAGTTATTCTATCTGAATTAACCAAAAAAAAAAACCAATAGACCTTGAAAAGAAAGAAATGATATCACTAATATTTTCAATACAAATAATTAAAGAGGCTGACAAGCCGAAAATTTTGAATTTGTTAAAGAAAGGTAATCGGAAACATCAAAAACTTTAAAGTTTTGAAAGAATCTGATCTAAGCATCCCCTTTGAAAAATGAGGATTTGAACAACAAAATAAATATTTCTTAGAACCTGCCAATAAAAAATGAAATGTCAACGGCGACTTTTTTCTACAAAAAAGAAAAGCAAGAAAATTAGTATTAAGAAGCCTGATGAGGAAGAAAAACTCAATATATCTCTTTCTCTACTTCTATGAATATTTTGTTTTTTATGTTACCCATATTATAATAATATTATAGAACGCTGTCATGAAAATACAGGTATTTTTGTAGTTGTTTATTGTTTTTTTTTTTAATATTTGAACCAAATACATAAGTATATGTGAAAGTTTGTAATGATGATAAAAATAATCATGATTCTTATTCAAAGGTCTTATTTTTTTATCCCTTATCCCATATTAAAAAAAGAACGTTCGAGTTACGAGCTCTCTGCAAAAAAAATCAGTATATTCAAAACTATACATGTAACACATCAAAATCATTTGTTTGTTTTCCAATAAATCTTTAAATTTCCCTCCATTACCTTCTACATCACAACTCAAACAATTTCATTGGCCGGTACTAAAGTCCGCGGCCGACATTTAGATGCTTGTGAATATACAGTGTGTCCCAAATTGGGCCTACATGTATTGGTAACTCGGGAACCATTAGAGCTACAGTGTTGGTTAAATTAGGAAAGTTTTAGACAATTCGATTGCAAAATTAAATCTGCTTTCAGATTTTATTTATCTTTTATGGTTTTTGAGATAATTAAAAAAAGGAAAGTGGTGCATTTTTAATTTTTGCCTGTAGCTCGCAAACTACCAATTTTATGGTTTTAAGATTACTACATTATTAGAACACTTTTTTAAGAAGAATCTAATTTAGGTAAAAATATTTTTCTAACTTAATTTGTTTTTGAGATATTTACCCAAACTTTGGATTTTCATACGGACCCCATATTGGATTTTTACATTTTTGAAAAGAGCTCTTCAAGAACTTTTCATTGATGTATCACAAGTCTAGGTTTTCAGATTGCTTAAGCTCTAAAAACGATGATTTTTGTTTATTTGATAGTAGGCTTAGACTAGACTGCGTAATGGCCGCCCCGTTTCATAAAAAACAAATGATACGCATCCGGAGCGGCATCAATCTAACCATAAATATTTAAGATTCTTAGTGATGAACTTGTTACCCTATGGATCTTTTGTGAGAGCGAAATTCCTCCATTTTCCACACATTTCTCGCATTTTTCCAACACCTTGCGGGTTACTCGGCGTAGCGTGTTTCGGTTAATGGAAGCAAACACATCCCATACCCTGTGTTCTAGTTCCAGCCTAGTTTCGGGCGGAGAAAACTCGTACACCTCATTTTTTGCATGTCCCCATAGGTAAAAGTCAGGGGGTGTGATGTCCGGTGATCGCTGGCCAAGCAATTGGCCCATTAGTAGAGATTATGTTGTCATTAAAGGTATTTCTAAGCACCTCCATCACCTCCCTGGTACTGTGCGCTGGACATCCGTCTTGCTGGAACCACAAATTATTCGTTTCATTTGGCGGAACTGTATTTCTAATGGCCGGTAAAATCTGTTCTTGCAGGAGTAGCAAATACCTATCTCCATTCAGAGTTTCTTCAAAAATAAATGGTTCAATTAAACGGTTGTCTAAAACAGAAAAATAAATGTTTTATCTAATTGTGAGACGTAAATTAAAGGTGCATTTTAAATTACCTATGATGCCACACCAGACATTTAAGTCAAACCTTGTTTGTAGCCGTCTTTCTTCTAAATTATGTGGATTTTCTGTATCCCAGCAGTGATAATTTTGCCTATTAAAAATTCCACAATTTGTAAACCGGCTTTCGTCTGTCCAGAGAACCTTGGATTGGAAATTGGGTATCTGTTAACATTTAGTAATAAACCATTGACTAAAGGTGATTCGTCTATTGAAATCATTCCCCTGAAGACCCTGGACAATATGTGGTTTGTATGGATGAAAACGGTGTTTTTTTTAAAGACCGATGCACAGGTGACTTAGGAATTGTTGTTTGTTCTTCCACTTTTCTAACCGATGTTGTGGAATCATCTCTAACGTTTTCCATTATAATCGCCTCTCTTGCTCCATTATTTTTTGTATAAGTTTTGGGATTCGGTTTCACAAAAGATCCATAGGCTAACAAGTTCGTAACTAAGAATCTAAAATGTCTTTGGTTAGGTTGTTGCCGCTCCGGAAATTGTTCTTCGTATGCAAGTGCTGCAGCTTCTGTATTTCTGTTAGATTTAAAATAAATTTCTAGCATATCCACCTTTTCATCATTGGACTAATTAAGAGCCATTATTGTAAATACTTAAAATAATCAAAACTTGAATTTTTGTTGAAGGCGTTTCTAAACGAGAAATAAGATGCACGCTAATTTTGACATTTACATTATTTAAATTATAAGATGCGTATCATTTTTTTTATGAAACGGGGCGGCCATTACGCAGTCTAGTCTAAGCCCATTATTAAATAAACAAAAATTATCGTTTTTATAGCTTTATATGAAAACCTAGACTTGTGATACATCAATGAAAAGCTCTTGAAGAGCTCTTTTCAAAAATGAAAAAATCCAATATGGGGTCCGTATGAAAATCCAAAGTTTCGGTAAATATCTTAAAGACAAATAAAGTTAGAAAAATATTTTTACTTAAATTAAATTCTTCTTAAAAAAGTGTTCTAATAATGTAGTAATCTTAAAACCGTAAAATTGGTAGTTTGCGAGCTACAGGCAAAAGTTAAAAATGCACAATTTTGGTTTTTCTTAATTATCTCAAAAACCATAAAATATAAATAAAATCTGAAAGCAGATTTAATTTTGCAATTAAATTGTCTAAAACTTTCATAATTTAACCAACACTGTAGCTCTAATGGTTCCCGAGTTACCAATACATGTAGGCCCAATTTGAGACACACTGTATTTATAAGAAATAAGTCTTGTTAAACTGCCTACTTAATTAACTTTATTTTTTTAGTATATCATATAAAATGTATTGATCCATGGTTAACGAAAAACAAGAGAACGTGTCCCATCTGCAAACGCAAAGTTTTTGCCCACGACGACCCGCATCAGGATTCTGATAGTGATAGCGATACCGACGACACCACCCCTTTAATTAGACCTGGCAGTAGGGGTACACAGGGTGGAACATTTGAGGTAATTACCTAAGGGTACGGTTACTATGAATGCGAGTTTGGACAAAAATGCGTTCTAACGAGATCTGACGAATCCGTCCCAACAAACAAACACCTGATATCTAATAAAAGCGTTTATACTGGCAGCGACCACCACGTCAGAAAATGCACGTCGTCCTTAGAACGATTTGAGCGATCAAACAAATTTGATTTTTTCGTGCGGAAAGTTTCTGCTTTGGGTGTTTTCGTCGGTTTAATTTGGAGTGAAACCATGGATAAAGGTAAATTTATAACTCTAGTGTATGAGAACAGGTGTTTGTGGGACATGAGAGACAACACAATAGGAATTTTCTAGGCAATTTTGGGAGAGTTTCTACAGAACTCAGCACTACCAGTAGGTTAGGTTAGGTTAGGTTTAAAGTGAGTGGGTATAACACCCTTCCAATGCGACCGATTTGTCTATTGTGGCTCACACCCTTTTATATTTCTCCCACCAGGTCCTCTAATAAATTTGATGATCCTGTTGGGAGAGATCTTTCACCTCTATCGGCAACAAGGTGTCATTGCCGAGGATTGAATCTGAGTCGTGCCATTGCTGGGCACGAACACAGTATGTGTTCTGCCGATCCATTCCCCTCCATGCACATGCGGCACGCTAGGCCGATCTTGTGCATGTGGTATTTCAATCTGCAATGTCCCGTGTACAGTCCCACTAGAGTTTTAAGGTGTTTCCTTGATTGCTGCAGTAGTTTGACGGTACATTGTTGGTTCGGTGGGCTTATAAAGGTCTTCGAGTGTCTGAGACCCGGAAGTTTATCCCAGTACCGAAGAATTTCTCTTTTTGTCCAGAGCTGATATGATCTGCTTGGCCATTCTATAAGATTTACCGATAACCGGTTCAGGCCCTCTGAATTTTGTCTCCGCCTCCCTTTTGGCAAGGAGGTCTGCAGATTCATTACCCTCTAGGCCGGTATGTCCAGGTATCCACAGTAGGGTAACCTTGTTGCTTTGACCCAGTTTGGTCAGCGCATCCTTGCAATTCCAGACGGTTTTCGAATTGCGCTGGCTGGATTCAAGAGCCTTGAGAGCTGCTTGACTGTCGCAGAATATTTTAACTGCCTTACGTGTGCAGTGCCCATCAACCAGCGTTCTAGCACACATCTCAATAGCAAATACCTCTGCTTGAAATATGGTTGCAAGAGTACCCAGGCTGAAGGAAAACTCTGCCCTGCCCTACCAGTAAGTACAATTGTTGTGGGGTTTACATTATAAGCAATTAGAATTAATGTTTACATTTTTATCCATCAAGAACACGAATTCTTGGAATAACATTTGAAAATCTCCTTTGTCGTTTCTGCTGTCAAATAAATGGCTCTGTTTTTTTACTATTTAACAACAATAACTTAATTAGTGGCCTTTTAAGAAAATAAAGTTCATTAAATTCGTCCATCTTTGCAGTGCGGCAGAAACGTACTGACTATATATAATGAATATTCGAAAACCCGTACAGGGTAACTGCCTTGTTCTCACGAGGATGGCGGACATACTCGTCAGAACGCATTTTCGTCCGAATTCGCATCCATAGTAACCATAGCCTAATACATTTAAATTCTGAAGGTATTTTAACAAAATATTATATTTTAAAGACATTTGTAACATATCAAAAAAACACAAAAACAAAAAAGTTGACTGACATTGCCTACTTTTTTAAAAGGCTGACATACGCAGGGTTAGGATATTTTAGATTACTATAAAAAAACAAAGGAAACACAAAAGGGCTTTCTAACAGTGGCTTTTATAATAATACCGGGTGGCCAATATATTCCTGACTAATTTAATTTGTGCGCCATTTTGAGTACACGCATTTCTCAAGGTTACACGGTTGTAGTTGTTTAAAGCACATGTATGTGTCGAATTCATCATGGACGCTACATGATTCCACAACGCGACACAAAAAATGTACTCAACCCAAGAACTATAGCTCGGAGACCATGAAAGCGACAATACAAGCATGCAATATTGCGGCTTAATACCCAAAGTAAGAATTTTTACCGGAAAGCGATGACCACTTCGATATGAAAGGACAATTTGACCTGCAAAATATGTGGTTCTAGCAGGATGGAGCAACTTCTTTTTGTGGGGATTTCTGAAAAATAGGGTTTATGCCAACAAACCAAATACTGTAGAGCAGCTGAAGAAAATCATAGCTGTCAAAACTTGAAGTACTTCAAGTAAAATTTTTCTTAAAGTACTTTTTTGTACTTTGCTTCAAGAATTTTTTATTAGGATGTACTTGTACTTGTACTTGATTAGTTTTTTTGAAGATACTTGGATTTTTACTTGATTTTACCAAATAAATTACTTGAAGTAGTTATTTAAGTACTTGAAGTATTACGATGTACTTGAAGTAAAAAATCAACTAAGTATTCGAATTTACACGCCTTAGATAATCGTACATACGCTTACACTATTAGTTTTAGACTATTAATCATTTAACTTGATATTTTTTAAATTACAAAAAATTAGAGATGTTAAAACACCGGGTCTTTTTATTTTAGGCACTGGTGAGCTGGTGCCAAGGTTTCCACCGACGATTTTTTTCGAAATCAATCCTTATAAAAAATCCTTTATTTTGATACCCAATTTGTTATATTTAATACTGATTACTAACAGCCATTTTCCATGACAATTTTATAATCGAACGCATTCAGGATACGAAACAGTTTCCAAATCACTCCCGAAAATGTCAAAAACGTGACAGTTCAAGAATATTCTATTGGTGCGATTTGACGTTTGATGGAGCGGTTCCCCAACTATTTCGTATTATGAATGCGTTCATTATTACCTTCATTTGAACGAAAACCCCTGTATTTTAATAGGCAACTTAAACAAAATTTCCACCAATAAAATGGAAACGACATCAAAAATGAAGTTAGATTGTTCTGAATTGATTTTGTGTTGATGGGAAATTAAAATATTTCCCAAGAATAGGTTTTGGGTGCCAAGCTGCTGTAGGCACCCATATGAAAACACTCGCTTTTGACAGATGTATCGGATGCCAACGCCAACCCGTTGGCAACCACAGGGAAAAACCGATTTTGGGAAAAACCAATATTTCCTTTAATAGTTTAA
The DNA here is from genome assembly GCA_019359885.1 of Listronotus oregonensis. Taxonomy (NCBI): domain Eukaryota; kingdom Metazoa; phylum Arthropoda; class Insecta; order Coleoptera; family Curculionidae; genus Listronotus; species Listronotus oregonensis. The sequence continues at coordinate 128,649 of JAHBCN010000069.1, forward strand.
GGCCCAAGCGCTCACCCGGGTACGGCATTGTAGGCCTATTGCCATAAATTTACATACGAAATATTACATTATTTCGGACATCGGATGCATAAGATCCCGAGTTAAAACGGGACACTTAGCAACCCTACTTGTTTTCCTGACTATAGTTTTTACCGACTGGCCCACTTTCCAATGACGTAGCGCTCAGTCCTTAAAGCTTGTAGGAGTTGTTGGAAAACCCCTTTTGAGGAATAAACCCTCTAACTTCCTTACAAAAAATACTCCTCACGTATAATTTGTTTTACTTGAAGTACTTTTAATTACTTTAAGTACTTTGTTTTACTTCAAGTACTTTACTTTGTTTTTTTATCTTTATGACAAGTCACGAAGACTTATTATATATGTATATTATATACTACTTGTTTTCCATATATATATATATTTTTATCATATAGCCCTATTTTCAATGACGTAGTGGGGGTTTCTCAGTCCTTCCCCAAGCAACTTGTAAGGAACATAATGTTGCAAAACCCCTTTTGAGATAAACCCTCTAATTTCCCTTTTACAAAAATACCTCACGTATAATTTGTTTTACTTGAAGTACTTTACTTTGTTTTTTTATCTTTATACAAGTCACAAGACTTATTATATATGTATATTATATACTACATAATATATATATATATATATATATATATATATATATATATATATATATATATATATATATATATATATATATATATATATACATATATATCCCTAAGTACCAAAGTACCGTGAGTGCTGGGTTTTCCGCTGTTTAACCCATTCCTCCCAACCGACAACGTTGTCCAAGCACTGAAACATGCAAATGTTGCATTTCACAGCACCTTTTAAGCCGGAGTCTCATGCATCCGATTTCCGACGATCCGATCATCCGAAAGTATTTTGATTGGTCAGAACACGTGGCGCCACAATGTTCTGACCAATCAAAATACTTTCGGATGATCGGATCGTCGGAAATAGGATGCATGAGATTCCGGCATTAGACAACGCGGTAGTGCCACCACGGACGATATTTTAAATAACTACTACCTAAAAATGTTTCTCCGCCTGGGAATCGAACACGGATCGCCGGGGTGGCGAGCCGAAACTCTGACCACTACGCTACCGGAGGGACTACTTCAAGTACTTGGATTTACTTCAAGTAAAATACTGGTAGTACTTCAAGTACTTTTTCAATTTACTTGAAAAAGCAAGTACATTTTAATGAATACTTGGTACTTGTACTTGAAGTACTATTTAAGAGTACTTTGACAGCTCTGAGAACAATATTGCAGAAGCGATTCAAAATATTCCTCCAGAAATCTACCAAAAAGTGATGGTAAATGTAATCGAGAGTGCGGCTTCCAGGGGCGGACATTTGTCTAATATTATTTTTTGAACATAATTTTTAAGTTTTAATAAAAGATTAAGATGAAAAAAGGGACGTATTTTATTTCATTTCACAAATATTCAAGAGGCAAACCAGTCTGTTAAATATCGGCTGTATACCTGTATTAGTATTTCAGAAAACATTTTAAGTTTTAACATTTTTATGTCGTGGAAATTCAAAATGTTATTTCTCTTTTAATTAGGTTCAAAACGAAAATCCAATACAAAGAGCAGCACGATCAGTGTCGCAACAATCTGGAGTTGCCAATTTTGTCACAGCTTCAGATCATCACAGCATTAATGGAGACAGACAAAGTATAATAAGTAGTGATTCCATGGGTAAGTATTTTACCATGATTTATTCATATGTTAAATTAATTTTTTAGACCTTCGATTAGGCGAAATCAATAATATAATATATATGTAGGCTTCTTGGATCTATTCATAATAGTGATATACTTGTTAAGAGACCACCACTCTAAATACATACACATGGCTTTTCTCATTTTTTCCTCCCGAATGGTCAAGAACACTTTAGAAAATAATTTAAATTATAACAAAAGAGATACAACTTTTTCTTAATGGGTTTTAAGTAGTAAAAGTTTTTTTTATTTTCAATTGCTTTATTTGGGCATTAACAGCGTTAAATTAATATCGGATTTTTTTTTGTGTTATATTTTGTAAAACCATTGCACTTTTAAAGATTGATGTTCAAATTAATGTGCTGTTTTATCAATTTATCAATAATATAATTATACATTATAGTTTGTACAAATAACACAGCTCCACAAAAAAAAAAAAATTCCAAAGACTTCATCACGTCAGGGTCAAGCGCATTTTAAGGTCAAATCTACATAATTAAGTAGCCCAATTAAAAAAAATAAGGATCAAAAGACTTAATTATGGTATCTCTATGTTTTCGAGATCACTGAATCCGAATCCGGGGTCAGTTTGACCCCTTCACGTCTGGGTCAAGGGCACTTCAAGGTCAAATATACAAAATTATTCGTAATCCAATTTGAAGAGTGTATACTTATGTTTTCGAGGTCGCTGAGTACGAATCCATAGTCAAATCTGTAAAATTATTATTTGGCAGATTTGAAATATTTCTTGACCATGATCCGATGGGGTCAAACTGACCACGAATTCATATTCAGCGACCTCAAAAGCACAAGTATACGCTCTTTAAATTTAGTTGCGATTAATTTTGCAGATTTGACCTTGAACTGTTCTTGACCCTGACCGGATGGGGTCATACTGACCCCGGATTCGGATTCAGCGACCCCAGAAACGTAAAAATAAGATGCTCAACTCTTTCGAATCTTAAGGTCCGGATTAAGGTCATTTCAAGGTCAAATCTGCAAAAATACACGCAACCAAATTTAAAGAGTGTATACTTACTTTTTTCAGGTCCCTGAACTTGAATCTGTTGTCAGTTTGGCCCCATCAAATTTGGTTGCGATTTGATCTTAAAATGCTCTTGACCCTGACGAGATGGGGTCAAACTGACCCCGGATTCGTGTTCAAAAACATAAAGATACCATGTTCAAGTCTTTGAAAGCTTCAACTTTTTTTGTGGAGCTTTGTAAGTAAAATAGGCACATAGTTTTTTTTTTAATTCGAGCATTAACTCAAAGTATTTATAAACTTTTCATATTAAACTTTAAATTTCGACCTCTAAATTCGAAAGTCACTAAATTCCGACTTTATACCTAATAATAGTTTTAAAAAGTTTTAGCAAGCCTTGAATATTAATATATGTCGACTTTAAACACTAAAATCCGTCGAAATGACACACTTATTTAAGACTGGGAGTTTAAAATCGAAATTTAAGGTCAATTTATAAACTTGACGTTCCCGTTTCTGCTGCATTGCTTTATATTATAACGTTTGTCGTCCGGTGACGTTCATGATCTACCAATAAGATTACTTCGTTGAGTTAGGTCGTGGTCATCCGCTTTTGATTTATTGTGATCTTTGACCATACTAAGGCAGCCCTGCTGCTTGGCGAAGTGTATATTATCCGCCCATCAGTCAGTACACAGAGCGGGGTTTATACCCCTCGCACTGACCCATCAGCAAGTTGGAGCGAGAGAGAAAGGTAGTAGTCCGATTTTTCTTTCTCGCACGCTTGTTCGCACTGCCGAGCGGCATGGCTGCCTCTAGAAAGTGTATGCTCGAAGGTTGTAACATTTAATATTTTTAGGCTTTGTTTTTATCAAGTGACAAGTAATATTATTGATATAAACAGTCAAACCTTTAGCCCTCATGGTGGCAAAATTTAGCATTTAGTATGTGAGAAAATTTGAATTTTATTCTGATCACTATAGTTATTATAAATTAATTAATAAAATAAAAAATGTCAAACATTGTAATTAAAAAGAGTGGGTTTCAAAAAATAAATGTTTTAGATTTACGGCTATCATCTGCTAAAAAAGGTGAGAATTTATTCCTAAGTAACCATGTAAAAAATGTTAAAGAATGGAATTTTGGAAGTACTAGTTTATTAAAAGTAAAAGCTATACGTCAAACTAGTATTTAACAATATTTTAATGGTTCACTTGATGAAAGTTTTTAAATAATTATTATTCTTGTATACCATTAAAAATTAAAAAAAAAAAACGATGAGAGTGGCCAACTTTAAAAATTAATATCTCGAATATTACAAATCCTAAAGACTTTTACCAAAAACCATTTTAATGTACATGATAACGATTTTTTTTTCTGTAAAGCAATACCTATACCTAAATTCACGTGGAAAAAAATTATAAGGAAAAAAATGCGTTTTTTTCGTTTTTTTTTTGCTTCGTTTTTTGAATATATTTTTGTATTTTTTTTTGCTTTTAGAATGTGACATTTCGATAGGAAAGTTAATTTTAAACAACTTTTCTCTTAACGAATATTTACGAAAAGTACCTAGAATTTGAATTAAAATTAAAAAACTGAAATGTGGGCAAAATCACCCTCATCTTAAAAATGCACTCTTTAAGTGTAGCCCTCCGCAGTTTTTTAATATTTTAGGGTCAATTGAACATTTGAAATAATAAAACCCTTTTAACGTTGTAGTTCATTTTACTCCTTTTTTTGACAGTCAATAAATAACCTAACAAACTGATGAAATATTGTAAAATTAAAAAAATTATATATCTGTTAAATTTTAATGAAACAACATACAACAGGATCATTTTAAAAATTGCTTTAGAAAAGTTGTGGACAAAAAACCTAAAAATAATATTAAAAATAAGATTTAAAAAAATATATATTAATCCGTGTTCTGCATTTATTTTGTAAAGAAAAGTTTTTAACCTCAAAATATGTCACTTCGATAGGAAATTTTACTCTCTATATTTTTCCTAAAAATGCAAAACGAATAAAATTTTATATTTGACCCAATTTTACTGTATTACAACACAATAACCGGTGTTACCAGATCTAGCTTGTTTTTACCCTTGTTTCCACTCATAATCACTTAATTGTATCTTTCTTATTAATATTTATTGTTTCAACAAGTTATTGTAATATATTTATGTATTAAATTTGTAACGATTACAAAGAAATAATTAATAAAAAATTACATGATTCGTGAGTCAGTATTAAAATGTATGTTTATAAACAGCTCGTCGTCACGTACGAACTTACAAAACTAACGAGAGTGTCGCCACTAGTGTTTACGTAGGTTCTCTTTATTGGAAGATTAGGGACGCCAGCATCAAATTTGTAAATTGGAACAGCACAGTAACGGCAACAAAACGTCATGTTTTTAAATCGCCAGGTAATTGCATTTTACTAATGTTTATTTAGGAACTTTTTTGACAGCTACCACTGACTCATCGACCAGTTCAAGCGGCCCAATCAATCCCCAGTTTAAAGTGTGCAACAATTTAGAAGTGCACGTTCACCAGCCAGATACCAGCAGTGACGAGACAAGAAGCGACATTACCGTTTAAAGGTAAATAGATTGGTTAGGTTATGTTATGTCTAGTCGTGATAGGATATTAAGACTTGGCTCAAGGGTTGCTGCAGTTATTTCGCCTTAATTTAATTGATGGTATTTTTAAAACTAGTACAAACTTTGGTATTTTTCCCAAAAAAAATTGTGCAAAATTTTGCATAATAAAATCGACAATTTTTAGTTGTAGTTTTAATAAAAAATGCATATGCTTACGTGATAAGATAAATTGGCGAGATCTATAAATGTATACAAGTAAAAATTTAATAATTTTAAAATCTAGTAATAGAAAAATCTGCGTTAAGACTTATTTTATAAAATTTTAAAAATTATTGTTCTCAAAACAAAAAATAGTGTTATCGGCATAAAAATCGAATAAATCTTTATTGTGGTTTAAAAAACTGATTACAAAATTCGTAAAATTGCGCATAACTTTTATAATTTCAACATAATTTGGAAAAGGAAATAATGTCATCTCTGTTTCCTAGCTATCAGAATCCAGGTTTTACGTGATAAAATATAAACTCGTGTTTATTCTAAACTTGCTTCCATATGTTTGTGTTTTGTTCTGCATTAGTTTTAAAAATATAGTCATATCAAATAAAGAAATGGAGCAACTTGATGTGTTAATTAAGAAAAATATTTTTGTTTATCGGATATGTTTTTCACAACGTTGTAGCAAATGTATAATAAGAGTTTGCAAGAAATGAACATAAATTATTAATGATCATGATTTTTTAAAGTTGTAAGTTAAACTTCGTTAGTAAAGGTGACGAATTATAAAGAACAGACTTTCTTTAGTTACATTTTGTGTCCAAATGTTAATAAAACAATACATATTGGTTCTGTTTTCGCAAAAATCCTAGATTAGTGGGAGCCGATAAAATTTTTGGAATAAAGTCCATTTTTAAAGTATATTTCATTTAAATCGTACTATTTTTTGACGCTGTAACTTTATAAAAGATTAATACACTTCAAGAATACATTTAAATATTTGAATATAATATAAATATCAAAATCATTTGTGTGAATTTAAAAATACACCAATTGATTTTCTACTTTCCGAGGCTAGTGATATGTTTTAAAATTTTCAAAAATAATCATAAAAAAGAAATTTATTTATTGCAAACCCTTATACGCACTAGGCAACCACATACGGACATAATTTTTGGGTAAATGGAACGGCATTTAATACAGAATCAGTGCCAAAAATATATGTACCTAAATAGATCAACTCAGTGGATTCGGTCGGCCGATCCGGTCGCTTAATGTGGTTGTCGTATATATTCCATGTAACAAGATTGACTGACGTAACAAAACATTTAAAGCAGATATCTTGGATATGATATATTTATTTTGCAGGAACATGACTGTATTTCCAACCTCAAAAACGCAAGGTTTTTAAGTAATTTTTTTTACAAAATTACCCATTTTTATGTTGCCACATCATCAAGGCTTTGCCATTGCGTTTTGGTTTCTTGTTAAATTTAACACTTTAATCAACAGACAATTTTAATTCTCCGCCATGTATACACTTATTGTACTCAGGATTTATAAGCATCTTGATCTACGCAATGTGTACCTTGTTTGCTCACGTCTGCCATGTATTTATACGAGAATATCGTTGGGTGTGGCATAGGACTATACTATTTTTAACAAAAAAGAAATAATTCTTGTTTTGTAAATTTTACCTAAAATAAGCACACATCAAGTAATTAAGAAAAAACTGTCCTGACCCACAGGACCCGGTACAATTTTTTCTATAAGTTGGCCTTGCAGTTAAAGTGTTAATTTACCACACATAATTGCCGGGATTAGTCTAGGACGAATCGGCGCATAAGTACCGAAAACTATTTTTTTATACAATCCTCTTTAAATTGCCCTATTGATGATATAAATTCATGTTGCCAGGGGGCCACCTGGTGCCATATTGTTTAAACCAAAATTGTTTAAACAATTGCAAGAAATTGTTATTTCCCAACCGGACAATTTTTTTTATATATTTTTTTAAATACAAATAAAGAAGGTCCTATGACATGACTTTTTATGATGAAGTTATGAAGATATGAATTTTCAAAAGTTATAAATTGGTACTTTTGACCCATGAAGAATATATTAAAAAAAGAATAAAATATAAAAAATATATTTTTTTATTCTTTATACAATAGTTAGTAATACCTAAATTAAGATTTGAAATTTTTTTATTGTTTATATCTGTTTTGTTGTTTATTAAACGCGCTCACAAGCTTTAATAACTTTTGTAAAATTGATTTTAGAAAAAAACACTTATAAAAACAAATTGTAGATACTTTATTTAGTATTGCCATTGCTCTCTTTAACAATTTTGATAAAGTTAATAGTTTTTAAGATAAAGGATAAATATGATTTAGGACACAGAGAGGTAAGGGACGCTTACTTGTGGGCGCGCTTACTAAACAATCAAAAAACAGATATAAACAATAAAAATTTTTCAAATCTCAATTTAGAATATTATTAACTATGGTATTAAGAATAAAAAAATATATATTTTATATTTTATTCTTTTTTTATTTTTTTTTTTTTCATGGGTCAAACGTACCCAAATTTGAGATTTTTTGATATCTCCAAACATATTAACTTTATCGTAAAAAGTTATAGGACCTTTTTTATTCATAATTTAATAAAGAATATGAAAAAATGTGTCGGTTGGGAAATAACAATTCCGTGCAATTGCTTAAACAATTTGGGTTTAAAAAATATGACACCAGGGGGCCTCCTAACAATATGCATTTATATCATCAGTAGGGCAATTTAAAGAGGATCTTCTAAAAAAATTGAGGTGGAATAGTTTTCTAAAGAAACCGTTACCTTAGCAAAGTCAAGCATTAAAAGATGCATTGAAAAATTATGAGGATGCGTGGCACCAAATTATTCGTCTTTTATAAAAACTGGACTAGCTACCCATTCTTCATTAAAAAAAAAAAAAAGAAAAATAGTGACTTGAATTTCTCAAAAAATTTTAAAGAAAGATTATTGAACCTATTATATTAAAATATGGGATGTCCGTTATAAATTGAAAGTTAGGGTGGTTTTGTCAAACCATAAGTGCTCTGAAATATGCGAGTATGACAAAATTTTGTTTTATTGTCGGTACTGATAAAAAAGCTATAAATAAGCGATTTTTAAAAATTAGTCCGTATATTTTTGTAGGCCCTATAACGTCTATTTGAAGTAATAAAATTACAGTTTGGATGGATAACGTCATGTTGGCAATGCAGAACATATACCATCGTGAAAAATAACTGTAGTATGAATTAAAAGTGGTTTTAAAATACCTATCATTTCAGTAAGTTTATGAAAACTCGCCCAAAATGGCTCTTATTTTACGATCGTTTGTTATTTGGAATATCTACCTGAATGCATTTTATTAAAAATTTCAAAGTACATTAATCAAGTGTAGTGTGATATGTGAAGAGTTTTAAATGGTGCTAGTAAATTTTCCAAGAAAAATTCCTTAGTTTACATTAATTTTAAGATTAATCTAACTGTAAAAACTATTTTATTAGCCTGTAACTATGGGTAACATTAGGTACCTGTTAAACCGGCGGCGGTATATGCCAATTGACTTGAAAACAGGTATCTAAACAAAGAATATTTCTGTAACATATAGCATGTAATAAAATGTATCATTTATTTACTAATTATCAAAAGGGAGTTTAATTTGTATGTAATAGATGTAATTTAAATTACAGGATATGAACAAACTTTTTTAACATTTATAAGCTGACTCAATATTCCGAATTCACTCATTTAGTGTGTTGATTAAAAACTTCTAAAAGGTAAAAATATTAGTATCCTTACCAGTTACTGACTATTAGGCTAATGCTAAGCACACGTTTGAAAATTACAAAATAAATCAAAACAAAAATAGTGATGTCACTTTTTAAAGTAGAATTTTACCGTCTGTATTAAACAATTCTTGTAATTGAACATATTCATCATTATTTTATGTTGTTTCTCAGTTCTAAAAATACTTTTCGTTTGTGCATGTCTTGTAGTTTTACATTTGGAATCAAAAAACTGACATCTTAACAATATATTTAAACGTTTTAACCCATATATTATTATTATTATCCACTTCTTTGACAGAAATATATTGTACCTATATGTCAAGATTGAAAGTAAGATTAATTCTTTACAGTATAAAGTATATGTTGAAACTAATTTATTTTTACCAAATAAACTAAAATAAATAAAACATATTTTTTATGCGACTTTCAGTCATGATAATACATTATGAATGTGATATACAAAATATTTACTCGACTTATTATTAGAAATAATACATAATAATATAATTGTGATGTACTCCCTTTGCATTGTTTTTTATTTTTCAAGTTGAATCTCTCTAAAAATCAATTTTCAATCTGTGAATAAAAAAAAAATGCCAATTCAACTTGAATTTATTTTTAAGTAATTAGTTTGCGCCTCATATTATCTAGCGTTTTACGTTGATATTGCTAATTTTTAATTATTTTATTGTTTTTATGTAATGTAAATATTAATACAATGTAATATAAGCCTAAATAACAGCTTTTTGTTTATATATGACTAAACAGCCTAATAATGGTGGCCGATTTGTTTCTTTTTTCTAACAGCAGCAGAGATGAGTAGGGAGATTGCCGATGCCGTGTTATGAAAACGCGACGAAAAAAGAGCGCCCCGGCATGGTCAACTCCCGAACTAGACGCAATTTCTCCACTCTTAGCCTACTAAAGTGCGTCTACATGGACGAGAACGGGGGACGAACCGCGGCCGCAGTTTCAATTCCTACTCGGTAACACATTTTTTTATTTTACTTTTTTATTAATATTTTTAATAAAATTACAATTGTAAATTGACCACTGGTCGCCCGAGAACATCGGTGTACCTGTCTCCCGTTCTCGTCTATGTAGACGCATTTTAGCAGGCGGAGAGGGGAGAAAGTGCGTCTAGTTCGGCACTCGACCAGTGCGAGGGCGCTAGCTCGTGACAGCATTCGGTGATACACTTTGTTCCATTGCCATCGGCAATCTCCCTGCTCATGACGTCATTTTTGTTTATCTTTGTTTAGTTTATTTCAAACAGCGGCGACAACAAACTTTTGAAAAAAATTGGTATCTGATAATTATTCATTTTTTATATTTTTGGTTATGTGAATCAAAAACATTGGTGTCAACTTGTCGAAAGTTATTTCGTAAAAGTTTAAATAATGCCGTGAAAATGATATAATGGGTAAAATGAACAATCGCTGCTTATAATTTTAAATATCTTGTTTTTTTCAATTGGAAAAGGAATAATTCCGAAACGGAATCGCACTTTAAATTGAAAACGTATTAACAGCGAGCCGCAGATGCAACAAAATTGAGCCCAACAACGATCGCAAATATAAAGAAGAATAGGGTAGAATCAGACCAGGATTACGCTTTTAGTATGTCTTTCAAGCAAAAGACTGCAAAAACAAAAAATATAACGTATTTGAAAAATATAAATCGGGACACAATTTATTCTATGTACGCCAGAAAAGAAAATGTTTATTTGCAACAATAAGGCAAAAGTTCAGAAATTAAATATTTTAAATTTTCTATCGACTCCAAGATGGATCAAAAGTGTAGGGTTAAGTGGAAAAAATTTAAACAAAATATTTGGTGGACTTGCCAGATATTGTTCATAAAATAATCAATTTTTTAGGAAAATATATCAAAAATAGTAATTTAGGTTTGACTATTAATTTCTGAACGCGATAGTAAAATTTCTAAGATAATATTGATTGACAAAAATATTTTATTATCTATTTACGCCGTACGTTTTTTCTCACCTGGATGACGTAACTACAAATGGGTATAATTCCGACTATATAATGGTGTTTGGCTTAGCTAGTCCACTTCAGTTTTGCAAGTTACGAGTATGGGAAGAACCGTTTCAGTACATCTATATATGGTTTACCTTACTACTCGAATATAACATTGAAAAACGCCATTTAGCAATCTTCTTGAGGTCGTGTCTTTCACTAAATACGAGAAATAGAGCGATTTAAAACCAACCAAATAAAAAAACAAGCTAAACCATGAAATTAACTTAAGTGGTAAAGATTAATATAATGGTAAAAATATTTTAAAAAAGTTTGGTGATAAGTTAAGATTATTATTTCCTATCAAAACCAGAGCTGGGTAGAAATCGATTCAGTTTATGTATAAGTTTAAGGATCTTGTTTTTTTTTATCTTAGGAAGGTTTACAAAGGCTTAAAGCCTAAGTAGTAACATACCGTGGGTGACTTATATGGGATAAGAGGTAGTTCATTGAGGGAATTTAATATTAGAAGATTTGGAGAAGCTACTGGCAGTAGCTTCTACAGTGAAATCACTCTAGGAATGAAGGAACGAACAAAGTGGGTGGTGTGCAGAGCAGGCAAACAACGCGTCGTCTTTGCACAGGCGGCATGCTTGATGTGTTTACAAGCTGAATTGCTCCCACCGGTGTTTAATAATTTCTTGTGGAAGTGTTTATTTATATACCTGCCAATAGTGGACAGAAAAACAGAAGAAATGGGAATTGAATAGGAATAAAATTAATAGTTATCAAAAATGTTTAGACATTAGACTAGTGCTGTAATTTCTTGGTCAAACACTAAGATAGTTCACTAATTTGACTTACACTGTTAATTTTTTTGTCCGTTGTTTAATGTTTTAAGTTTATTTCATGTGGAAATAAACATGTCTCAGCAAAAAAAAATACACTAAATCAACTAAAAAATTTTAATTCCATATTTTAACAAAAACATATAAATATATAACATTTTAGCACAAATATAACGGAATAATACTAACAAAGTAAAATATTAAATGCATTTGTTTATATATATTTACTTTAGGTTTAAATGCACATACTACACACTAATTTGCCTTTAATGCGTTAACAGGTAATTACGTTACCAAATCTTTTTAAGCACATAATGGTTCACTTTGTATTCACCTGCTAACTAGGCACTAAAAATTACGGATATGTGTCTTGATTTATCTATACTTAAATTTACAAATAGGGGCCCCAGCCAATATACATCTGACACAGATTGTCAAGGCTTTTGGCTTCATTAATAAGGTAATCTGTTTGACCTTCCACTGACAAACATTGAGACATTGTTCGACTTCTTGTTTTTACTTTACCTTGAAGGCGAAGTTCTATGTTTTTTACGTGTTCCAAAGCCTGCAAAAGGAATATTCATGTAACTAACTTTTAAGTTGCATTACTTTCATATTTTTTGGCATATTATTAAAAAAATAACTATGTAGTTTACTGGATTTAAATGTATTAATTACAAGTTTGTTACCACGTGGAAACAAGGACTATTCTTTATTATTACAAAAAAATAGGTTATGTGTAAAAGAAAAAAATATATCATTTTTAGTCTAAATAAGGAGTATTTTCGACTGTCCCAACTTGCTTGCAAAGTAAATTGGCTTATGTAAAAGCCAACACGAATTTTCAAGTACCTAAAACAAATCCCATTACCCATACCATAACTTTTTACATTTATATTTATTTTTTCTGTTTAGGATACCCTGTTTAATTTTTTTACTGAAAAAAATTGTATTCCATGCTAATATTTTTGTCTAAATACTAAGTACTAATTTTTATAGGTGCTATCGTTACTTCCGCTCGCCAGATACGAATTTCAAGAAAACTTTACTGATCATAATTGACGTTACTGTTAGGATGGCTGTGCTTGACGTCAGTTAAACCATTATGTTAACCCTACTTCTTTATGTACCTTTTTGATGGAAAAACGTAGGAGTCGCACTGTGCTGTCCGTGATCGATAGATTGATTTATTCGTTTTTATCCCAAATTTAAATTCTATCCCTGTACCTCAGAGCAAAACTGTATTAACTCACAAAAAAACAAATTTTACTCGGGGAGAAAATAGCTTTTTTTTCAATTTTTTATGAACAGTGCGGGACACTTTTTACTAAGATAAAATCTTTTTTAAAATATTAAATGATAGCTGTTTCCAAGAATCAATAAAAAGTTTTAGAATAAGACTGGGTAAAAAATTAACGGTTTATTTTGTAAAAAATGAACTAATACGGTCTTGCTCTGAGGTACATATTAGTGGCGCATATAAGTGGTAAGCATTTTTATATTTTTTATCGTAACAGAGTTAACCAATTTTGTTACAACCCAAAAAACAATTATAACAGACAAGTTTTGCATTCATTCATTTTTACATATAATTTTATTCCTATATGTACCAAAGGGGAAAGAAAACAAGTATAATACTTGTTCATTATAAAACTTCTCTATTTCAAATGACATGTAGTTACAAACGTAAAAATGTTTTTAGCCAAACCCTATGTATAAAAGTAAAAAAACACTATAAGAGGTAAAAAAAAAATTCTTCAAACGTCAGAAAATCCGTGGTTACTCGACTGTGTAGGCGACCGCGAAGTTTCATTTTTCCTTCCCAGGAGCTTTACTTTTCACTTTCCGCCGGCGGAAGAAAAAGTGTTATCATAGCAACATAGATTCAAACAAACAACAAAACAAGCGTCAACAACTCAATATTTATTAAACTAAAAACAAAATAAAATTTTTATTTATTACTCAATTGAATATTAAGTGTACTTACTCAATAAATGCTTATCAATACGGAATTAAAACGCAATCGGAGACAGCTTTATGTTAAATTACTATAGCAACTATTTACCGACACCGGTCTAAGCCGCCTTGGAACCCACCTATCTTTAATAATTATTACTATTAAAAAGAGATGTTTCTGCATTGGTTGTTTGACGTTTAAAGAAAAAATTACATATTTTATTTGGAGGAAAACTTAGTTTTCACGGCTTGCTCTCTATTACCAGCCTCACTCCGTTCGGCTGTTAAAAACAAGCGTGTCATAAAAAGTATCACTTTTCCTCCATATAAAGTAATATACTACTGTCAAACCCTATTATGGTTAAATAATAAAGTCCACATTTTCCTACCTGTTCATTCACTCTTTCTGAACTTTGTGCCGCAGCAGGCACGTTTCTTGGCCAAGAAAGCAAAGGATCATACACGAAGGGTGTTACGATTGACATCAAAGTTGCCGTGTTAGCTCTCAAAACCCTAAGTGTGAATTCGCAGGACTTTCGAAAGACTCCCTCAACCCCAAGGGGGCCCATTGCTGCGACCATATTTTGCGTAAGGCGAAAAGGGACTCTTTCTGGCCATTCAAAGGTCTCCCCTAAAAAAATGTAAAAAATAATCAAATACAACGGTGCAGGACTGTAAATTCTGTGTTTTGCACATACGTAAAAAATGCATTACTGCATTTTTAACGTGTACGATATTTTTAAGTGTACGGAACTCGCGTTCCGTACACTTCAGAAATTTACCTAAAATATTCTCGTTTCGTACACTGAATTATTTAATCCATTTTATGCTTCTCGTTTCGTACACCGATCATTGTGACGACCCAAACAACCAACCAAATAAATACCATATTGAAAATTATTAATTCTTTTTAGTTAAAGCGCCTTTTTATTTTCCCCAATTATATTTTAGACGTGATAAATCGCTGAAAGTAGGAACAGTAAACTTTTCCGTTAGGGCCGCAATTCTGATATGGCTTAATCAAACGAAGGGATAATTTAGACAAATTGAAAAGCCCTCAGTTCTGGTCGATCATGGTTAGTTCTGGTTAGTTAAAAATGTTTTTTATTGTCCCCAAATGTTTTCAGACGTGATAAATCATTAAAAGTATGAACAGTAAATTTTTTCGTTTAGGTAGATAGTTAACACATATATTATTATTAGATTATTTTAATACCATTATTATTCAAATAATTTATATTTCTGCATCTGATATGTAGTCCAGTAAATAAAGGGACAAAGCTGTAAATAAATCTGTTTTCTCGTGTGAGGCAATTCTTAGGTCTTCGAGGATGCTTTCAAGCGAAAAAAAGTTTATCAACATTAACAGGTGGGAAAGGGCTGAAAATAGCCCCTTAAGGCCCGAAAATGGGTTTCCCGCTAATATCTGCCGAAATATGCGAATTGGAGAATTTTTGTTTAGACAAAAAACGGAGATCGCCTTGTAATGTACAAAAATGGTCCTTATAATTTTTTCGAAAAATCGATAGGTTTTGAGATAACGGGAACCAAAAGTCCCCTCATTTCAGCTGCCGCTCTACCGTTAGAATGCCGCTATCTTCATGGATTCACTTATAAGTGGGCGGACGAATTGTTCCATTACTCGGGCAATAATGTACATTTTTTAATCATTTAAAGTTCATCGGAATGGTAAAACTCGTATGTATCATTGCATATGAGTTTGGGTCTATTCTGATTTTTCTAGAATATTAAAAAAAGCGGTAAAAGTTTTTTTCACTATATATTTAAAGTATCTCATTAATTTTATGAACCACCAAAGACAGGAACCTTCCTCAGTTTTTGGTGTACGAAACGAGATATCGGAAACTGAATAATTAATTTTGTGTACGAAATAAAAATTTTGGGGAAAGTTTCTGAGGTCTACAAAACAAGAATAAATCATTAAACCTAGTTGGGGATCTGTAATAGCTGTATTTTATGAACTTAAAAAAGAAAGTGTCAACGGACGCGTCGCTCTGCCGTTGCGACTTGACTTTAATAAACGATTGTCATATTTACCAGTGAATTTGCGTTCTAAGTTTTATTTGTATTTATTATTTTTAGGTTTGCTTTATTTAGTTTTTATTGTGTTTATAGTTTGTTTATTAAATTTATTTTGTTACAAGTCGTTAAAAGGGCACATGTTTATATCTAACGAACTAAATAGTAGGACTTAAATCCGTTTTTAATAAGTTTTGGCACACTAATATATTTCTATTACACATCTTTTACCATTTCTTTTTCTTAAGTACCATCCTATTTTTAGAATCACCCTCTATATATTATTGAAAATTTATAAAAAATAAAATTTAATTTTGTGTTAACTTAAAAAGACGTATAGAAATAGAAACAAAAAACCTAATCTATTCATCCCCAATATAAATAACGATAAGTTTTACATTATATTTTTTTTACAAAATCTTATATCTATTTAGCCGTGAAGAGTTATGTCACGACTAGTTCTGAATTAAATGAGACGTTTATTTTTTTTTTTTAAGTTCTAAAAACAATTAGGGATTATAAATAGTTTTTTTTTGGTAATTCACGCGTTTTATCTGTGGGGTAGTAGCTCTAATTAAGCCACTATATTTACCTTTATTAAATAAGCAGTTAAAATCTACATGGACGACATCTCCACAGGTAGAATCCAGTAAAATATTTTCACCATGTCTGTCTCCCAATCCCAAAATATAGCCTGTAATAGATATAACAGCAGTTGTTCGTATGTATCCTGTTCGCGCAGTTAACCAAGTCTACAAAACAAAATATCTAGATAAAAAGATCATTGCAACAAATTACTAAAATTAACTGTTGGTTTATTGATTACTTAACTTATTCATGTCAAACCAATCAAAATTGATATTTAGCAAAAAACACTTTATAGTGTTAATACATTTTATTGCTATAATTGTTGCCACTGTTGGTAATTTGAAATTCTGCTTGATGATCTTTAAAAAGGACGTTGCATTTAAGTAAAAAAAAAAAAAAATAAAATGAAATGGACTAAATGGTTTATGATGCTGTCTGAGAAATAAATATATTTTTGCTACATCTATCCACCTTTAGGTCAGTCACTCTATGAATTTTATACAAGAGACACTGCAGAGCCCTGTATGGAAAACATTTTCCCAGAAGCGCTCTAATAGTCATCTCTACAGTGTTCCCATATGTTAATTTGTGACCTGATCATATTATGATTAATGCCCCAATTTTCGCCGTGTTTTTCGGGCACTTTATTTATAAATGTATAAGCAGTGCCTATGTTTATAAAAAATTAGCAATAAAACAAGTATTATATATTAATGTTTTATAAACAGTTCAATTCAAATTATTATGCATACATAATAAAATAATAATAAAAATATTTTAATTAAAATATATAAGAAAAGGGGTTAAAAAAGTTGTTGTTATGGAGTATACCGAAGTGATACGCGTAGTAAATCCTTTCAAGAGAATTTATATTATTTTATTAGTTTTCCAAAGCCTTGTTTTAAATATCGCCGAAAACTGATTAAAATAAGAAAGCGAAAACACTTAAAAATTTGTCCCAAATGTGCCAAATGCGATTTTTGGGTGAAGCGGTGTGGTTAGTTGTGGTTAGACACCTATATTTATTAACTTTATTAAAGGAAAATGTGGTCCAACAACCGAATATCCAGACCCCATTAGTTGTGTAAAAAAGAAAACTAGTGATAAGGTAATATATTTAATTAATTATAACTTCTACTTATTACCATGACAAGTAGAATACAGTTCAACTTGACATCCTAATTATTATTATCCTAACCTCTCAACTAATTCGCCTTTATTTTCTCCTTGAGGACGACCATGGCACTTCAACCATCGTCGTAACTGAACACAATTGTGGGCTTCTACGGTAGGGTGCACTAATGAAGTATCATCAATTAATTTTTTATTTAATTACACTGATATTAAAGGTGATAATACTTGTTGCCCAGCCATATTCATAAAAGGGGGAATGAAGAGACTTTGTATTTCGTGCAAATTTTTTTATTTAAAAATCCTAGCAGAGCGCTTTCAGTACAACCATCATCAGTGCTATCTACAAGCAAGAAATGAACTTTAAAAGTCAATTAAAAAACTGTTAGAATATTTTAAAAGAGAATTGTTAAAAAAAATATTTTAATGAATTTTTTAAATTTATTTTAAGTGAAATTAAACATTAAATATAGTAAATCTAGATGAAGTGATAAATTTAGTAGACTTAGTATGGAAAGGAAATCATCTAGATTTACTATATTTAATGTCAAATTTCACTTAAAATAAATTTAAAGAATTCATTAAAATAATTTTTTTGGACAATTCTCTTTTAATATATTCTAACAGTTTTTCAATTTACTTTTAAAGTTCATTTCTTGCTTGTAGATAGCACTGATGATGGTTGTACCGAAAGCGCTCTGCTAGGATTTTTAAATAATTAAATTAATTAATAAAAATTTGCACGAAATACAAAGTCTCTTCATTCCCAAATTCTTACGTGCACACAGCCACAACCAATTTTCATATTCATAAAAAGTGCTCGAAGCTTTCATATTGCCGCCTTTTTTCATGGCGAACGCGCTTGCGCTAAGCATACCCTTAAAAGGTCTATATACATTTGTAATAGTATAAGATTTTTTACCTGAGCATCTGGAAAAGTTTTTCTGAACCACTCTCCCAATACAGGGGGATGTCTTTTTAACAGTATGTTGGTAAACATGTCTCGCTTTTTTGCCAAAGGGTCTCTTAAGTTGCAAATCGAAGATTTGAGTTCTCTGGATGACATAGCTAAACCTAGGAAAGTTATAACAAAATATTGTTTTTTTTCTTCATTAAGTTTTGGTGTATATAATATAAGAGAAAAAAATTGACGATTGTATGAAAGTTTGTTGCTTGGCAATTTCGTGAATGACATTTACAACCAAACCACGAGCCGTCAGGCGAGTGATTTTGTAAAAATGACATAAACGAAATTGCCATAAAAGAAATAAACTTGAATAAAACAAGAGAAATATTTTGCCTAGAAATTTTTTTCTCGAATAATATTCGACAAGACTACTTCACTAGAAAATGACCCAAATTTTAGCCAGAAACACAATGTTTATTGTCAGACTTGTTAGACTGGCAACAGTTTTTTTCTTTAACCTAAGAAAATTTTGTCGCTTAGAGATCATCATGTTGGTTTTGTCTAGGTAATTGCAGGTAAGACTTTTGCCAGTAGAAAACAGGTCGTTGCTACGACATTTTGCCAGTGTAAAATACTCTAGTAGTCAAAGATAAAAAATTAATTACAATTACAAGTGCTATAAAATTATGGCGAACCTGCCCAGTTTTTAAGAAAATTAGAAATATTTGAAGGCTTTTAGCACCAAAGAAACAAAGGTGTGACGTTGATGAAAAGAATTAAAATAAAAAAAAATATTTACTTTTTTTCATGTTTTTACCAATTTTCCAATATCTAAGAAAATATTTAAAAAATCGCAAGCCTTTATTAAAACTAGTAAGTCGTGTTGTTTTCCAAATAGCAATAGTGTCATCACCTAAATTGAACCTCTTATTCGAGCAAATAACTCTAACACATTAATTCTTTTCCTTGACTGTTTTGAAAATAAAATAATCATGGTAGCATTGGGAACGCATTCCAAAATCACCTATTTTAAAATAAGTAATATGTTTCTAATGAATCTTACCTTTTTGCTTGTACAGGTTCATTAAGACAGGCCTTAAACCGACCAAATCATGCACCCACTCTATCAGTCCACATTCTTCATTCAAGGGAGCCACCGAGTAAAGCCGAATATTCAATCTACGTTGTCTGGCTTCCGCGTCTCGTAATAAGAGGTGGTTAACTATGTCGTTAAATTCCATCAGTCTAAAGTCTTTGCGTAAATCGTCCTTAGGTTTAAGCATGAATGTGTAGCTAAAAAAATATTACAGTTAACACGGGTCTTATGATTTGGAGGTTTAAAAGCGGAAAAAAACTCGCAGGCAGCAGGTTCTATAGTCTAGATCCTCTAGGGTTGAAGGAATGAACATGTTGGGAAGTTGAGGCCCCTCCAGATGGGCTGTACCATTGAAGGTATTCATGAGCTCAAAAAAAAAAAACAGAAATAATTTAACTTATTGTAGTATTACTGGCAAAAATTTCACACCAGTACTTTTTAATCAATTAAAATCACCAGGGCAACGCATGTATTTTATCGGAACATTTTCTTTCTAGGGTGGGTAACCAACAGCAAATTATAGTGATAGTTTCTTTGATATAATGACAGATTTTTTGTAAAATTTAGTGTAAAATTTACTTAGAGGGCAGGCGAGCATTCTACCACAGTAACAAACCGCAGGCGTGTCATATGGAGAGCACCAGTCTCCTCAGGAATGTCCTAACCTGTGACAGACTGGGAATGCCCTCAGACATAATGCCTACAGCAACCAATTAAAACCAGCCCTACAGTGTAGTCTACCCACAAAGGAAGGACTGAAGCCGAAAAACGACCGACCTGCTCTGTGCTGACATCTGTTGGTACACCGATGGCTCCAAAACGGTCTTGGAGCTGGAATATATGGACAGAGGCCGAAGGCAGAGTTTTCCTTCAGCCTGGGCACTCTCGCAACCATATTTCAAGCGAAGGTATTTGCTATTAAGATGTGTGCTAGATCGCTGGTTGATCGGCACTGCACACGTAAGACAGTTAAAATATTCTCCGATAGTCAAGCAGCTCTTAAGGCTCTTGAATCCAGCCGGTGCAATTCGAAAACCGTCTGGAATTGCAAGGATGCGCTGACCAAACTGGACTGGACTCCCCTCCTATAACTAGTCCCTTTTAAATTAATAATAAAATAAATTTCAAAATTGTAAAATTGTAAAATTTTATTAATTTAATAATCAAATTTTAATAAAGCAATAAGTAAAGCAGCAAATAATAAGCAAAGCAAATAAATATCAGCAGTCCAAAGGTTCTCCAAATGCTCAGCAATGTCCATTGGCATTGGATTATTTTTTTCTACAATAACGCAACTTCCATCGACCTCATCTTCATCTACTATACATACATAGTAGTTCTCGAGCTTGACGAGCTGAGATACGACTTGGTTGTCTCCTCTCTCTCTTTAATTGAATTACAGTTCGAATCCTGGCTCCCCTGCTCTATCTATAATACCTCTATGACGGATACACACAGACACTCAAAGAAATTGTGAATGCATGAGTTGCGCTCGGAGCGAATACATGCAAATTTATTTCACTATTAGAGCGCAAAGTCTCAAGACAGTACACTCGATTGCTTTATTGAGTCACAAGTACCGAGTATGTAATGCAGAGGCACCGGTGGCATCCAACCACACTACTAGTGCCGGTGCCGAAACAAGCAAAGGATTAGTTGTATTAAGCTATTGTAACGACAATACACACATCAAAATACTTATATCTATACACACTTAATACAAATGACTTTCTATCGTGACAGAAAAATAAAATTGAAAAATAAGAAAAAAGACTTTGGGAAGAATTATTTTATGAACTGTGAACGTCACATTTTCTCCCCTCTTGTCACACTAAGCGATACCCCCCTCCCCTGTTATGCGAACGTATTTTATAAGCGGCCCTTAATTATTTGTTTTGACTTTTATATGTTCTTACCTTTTACCATCTGATCCCTTCAAACTAATTTTTCTTGGCCTTTGTAAACTTCTTAGAACCGATATATTATCTTCGATGCCTATTATGTGTACATATTGATTTGGGAATGGATTGTGTTGCGTGTTTTTAAAATCCGGATTTGGCATAATCAGTTTTCTAAATTTGTGAGTAGGCATCATAATTTCGCTAAAGTCATCCTTGTTTAGCATTCTAAAAAGTATCAAACAGTCAATATACTTATATATTGTAAAAAAGAGAATTTTTTCTATTTCTAAAATATACTGGCGCTTGAATATTGAGAAAGCAGGTTTTAAATCTTCAACGCAGACAAATTCATGCTATTTCAGTTCGATTCTAACACACCTACAAAGCTTTAAACTTAATCCTTATGATTAGACCAAAAACTAACTTTGAAAAAAGTGCAAGATATTTTGTTTCGACAATTAGGTTTTACAGTCAATTTACAAAAATGCACCACACATTCCTTTAGTTACTAAATTCCGTTACCACAATTGTGCGGCCGTCGTGCGTGAATAATAATAATTACGTTGTTTATTGAAGTATTTGCAATAAATTCGGAAAGCTTTTGAGATCCACAATAAGTATACAGAGTGTAATGGAAATACTTTAATATATTAAAATCGGTGACTCTTTGGGAATTGAAGACACACTTAATATATATTTTTTTAAATTTAAACATTTCTTAAATTTTCCAAACATACTTTTTTACATTATCTGCAATACTCCTGGTCTGGTAAATGCTTTTAGCACCTGAGCTAGTTGCCAAAAGACGCATATGATTTTAACTTTTCCTATGACGTTGTTAAACCTCCTATTTTATCCTCATAGAACAATACAATAGCACAATAGTATTAAAGTGTAAAATATTATTAACTAATAAAAATAATGTTGTTAAAATAATTAACCCAAAAGTTATTGAAGCAAAATCTGGTCAGTGGCCTCATTTAAGTATTTTTGGCCTAATATTTGTATTTAAAAATATTG
Organism: Listronotus oregonensis; assembly: GCA_019359885.1. NCBI lineage: Eukaryota > Metazoa > Arthropoda > Insecta > Coleoptera > Curculionidae > Listronotus > Listronotus oregonensis. The sequence goes on from JAHBCN010000069.1 coordinate 151,289, forward strand.
TAACGAAAAAACAATAAGAAAAGAACTAATACTTTAGTATGCTTGAAATGTACGCCATTCACATCTAAATACAAAGATAAGTGTTGTTATTTCTTGAACCTTCATTACCATACGATTTTAAAATTGATTCATAATGTTAAAAATGTTTTTACTTTAAAAAAATTTTTATAGCGCCACATAAAAATGAAATGGCATGGATTAAGGCATCTACGGTCATGAAGTTGTTAAGCAAAATTTCTTTACTAAAAGTCTTAAGATCTGGATATCTTTTTATGTTTAGCAGCCCCGTTTGTTGATCATCCTGTTTCTCCATCTCATAAGAGCATATCCGCTCCATTGGATTTCCCTGCATTGCACATTAATTAAATTTAAAATGATGCAAAAATTAAATAAATACACATAAAAATGCCGCAATATGTCAAACGACTGCAGTTGATATTAAAGCCTTCGGACTATCAAACCATATCTCGACATATTAAGTAAAAATATATTGGTCATTTTTAAAGTGTTGTCATTTATGGCAACTCGATGCCATATTTTTGCTTGTGTTGTCATTTATGGCAACTCGATGCCAAAATGTCTATTTTTCCTTTTGTATTTTTTTTAAACAAGGCCTATTTTTGGCAACTTTTATATTTTATATGTTTTATTAAATCTTAGCAAATAAAGTTACAATTGTAATCACCAAAAAGTTCGTTTAAAATTGTAAAATTTGTCACTCTAGCAATAACTATTGTTTGCTTACTGCCTTGCAATCTAAAAGATATTTTATACATCTGTTCCCTTTTGTATTTGCATATCGTTTGATTTCCTGACCACCACTACAAAGGTGTTTGGTGCAACAATAGTTCAAACAGGTTGCTGCCCGCTGTAATAATATAGTTAACAACCCAACACTGGGTATAACTTAAAAAGACAGTCGTCAGATGATCGAGGGCGTTACCACAATTGTGTCGAATTATATTTAAAAACACTGTTAAAATTATAGGCATTCTTATAAAGTATTTTGTATTTTTGTTACCATATCAATAAGGGTACAAGTAGTGTAGTACTTGTAAAGTATTTTTTAGGTATCTTCGTTTGTAATTCAATCCTTTGCGCGGAAATAAACTAAAGCTCTAATGTACAAATTACGGGTAATGTGTTTAATGTGTGTTTTATCGGTAATAATTCAATTCCTTGTGCGAAAAAAAGGAATGTTTTGATACTGTCAAACAACTTACAATTATAGAGTTAAATATCTTAGTAATTAATAGTGGTCCGCTATTTTCCACTATTTTTATTAAAAATGTTTTCACGCGAGAGGATCTCAAAGTTTCAATATATTGAAGTATAACATCCTGAATATAATAATATCCTGACAAAATCTTAAGGTTTACCTTGGTAATGCTCTAACCAAGAAACTGACAGTCGTCGTATCGACATCTGGGGGTATTTCTTTATTACACAACTCTATAAGTTTTTCTGCTAAACTCGTAAAATCTCTGATCAGTTTTGACATCGTCTGAGTTTTAAGTTTAGGATCACCCAATATTTCAGCACATCTTTTGGCTCTTGTCGGGTAACTTGACTAAAACAAAATGAACATAATGTCGAACTCCTTATAATTAGCATATGCTTTATTGTAAAGCCAGTGAACAATGTATGTTAAATGTAACAAACAATGACATTGATATTCCGATCGCAAAAAAATAGTTATTTAGTTAAAGAATCTATTAAGTTGTCCATTACTTTGTGACAGTACATTTTTATGCAAAATGTAATAAAACTAACTTTGTTATTCTGTCACAAATTTTAAAGCAAAACAAAATCTGTGACGGATTACCAAAGTAAGTTTTATTACATTTTGCAGTTATTTATAGAATATATAGGTTCCGACTGTTGCCGAATTTAAGAAGATTCAACAGAGATATGTACTATTGCATCATAGACATAAAGGGTAAGTCCAGCTCAAGAGTTGCTCGACAAGAGGTGATACCAACGTTTCGATAACAAGTCGGAGACCGTTCTCAAGATTAAAAATAACGTTAAAAATGTAAATTAAACAATAATTAAAATTAAATTTTGCTTTAAAAATTATTAAAATTTTGAGTATTTTTTATGATGTAATGTTCTAACAGACATTAAAAATAAAAATGGTGATAAATTAATTGCCTTTAAGTTTTCCGGAAATTACCTAAGCACTAAGCAAAGGCAACCTAATTACAGAAAAACTTTAAAAAATCAAATAACTCACCATCATTTTTATTTTTGAAAATAAATGTCACCCGTTACAGCAAATTAATGTAGTTTACATTACATCATAAAAAAATCTCAAGCTTTCAAGATTTTTAAAACAAATTAAAAAAATCAGTTACTTTTTAAATTACATTTTTAGTTAATTTATATCTTGAAAACCGTAACCAACTTGTTTAATTTTTCTGATTTTATTAGGTTTTTTTGAGTTTTCTGTTTAGTTGATCTGCAAGTTTGTAAGGATCAATTGATTTTATGCACATATCTATACCCTGGGATCTGGACCGAAGCGGCTCTTTCCTGCATGTCTGCGGTAGTAACCCAAAGAGTATAGAACATATCTAAGATAAGTATTATGTCTATTGAACAAAAACATTAAAAACTAAAAAAATAAATACCTTAAAAATGAAAAAAAAATTGTTTGGTGGGTTAAATAAAATATTAAGTCGGAACTTTAAAAAGGTTGTTTAAAACATATTTTTGGATTTGTTGCAAAATTTATATTTTATTTAATTTGATGTGCTTAATAACATATAAAGGATTTTCCAATAAGAATGATAAGAGATTTTGTATTGATGTAGTAACCATGGTAATAAAGTTATACCAGTTACTAGTTTTCATTTATGTTCAGTAAACTCTAAGAATTTATTATGGCTAAATACTCGCTCCCAGAACGTCTGGTTATTGTCCAAAAATTTTACGAAAATGGTCGTTCTTTTGTGAACACTTTTCGCGCACTTCGCGGAAACTTTGGTCTCAATAATCGCCCTTCTGTGCTTGCTATTCGTCGCATCGTTGAGAAATTTGAAAGTAATTTTACTCTTCACGATGTAAAAACTCCAGTAAGACGACGAAATGCCAGAACCGTTGAGAATGTTGCTGCTGTAAGAGATAGTGTTGCAGAAGATCCAAATTTATCAACTCCTCGTCGTGCTCAAAAGTTAGGACTTAAAAAAACAACAACTTGGCGAATTTGGCAAAAAGATTTAAATTTATACCCATATAAGATTGTTTAGACCTAAGAACTGAAGCCAGTGGATCATCGTCGGCGCCGCGAATTTGCTGCTTGGACTTTAAAACGACTTGAACGGGATCACAATTTTGCGGAAAAAATTATCTTTTCAGATGAAGCTCATTTTTGGTTAAGTGGATACGTAAATAAGCAAAATTGCCGTTTCTGGAGTGAAAACAATCCACAACAGATTCACGAGAAGCCTTTGCATCCCCTAAAGGTAACTGTATGGTGTGGTTTATAGCATGGTGGTATCGTTGGACCATTTTTTTCCAAAATGAGGTTGGAGATTCCGTTACAGAGAATGGTGAACGGTATCAATAGATGTTAACAAATTTTTTATGGCAAAATTTGGATGCGCTTGATTTAGAAGATATGTGGTTCCAGTAAGACGGCGCTTCATGTCACGCTGCTTATGAAACTGTCGCAATACTGCAAGAAATGTTTGGTGAAAGGATAATTTCAAGAAATGCAACTGTTGACTGGCCACCAAGAAGCTGTGATTTGACTCCTTTAGATTACTTTTTATAGGATTTTTTAAAATCTAAGGCTAATGCAAACAGGCACAAACCCTTGAGGCTTTGAGATTGAACATTGAACGCTGCATTCGTGGGATTACGCCCGATTTATTGCAGTCCTCGAAAATTGGATTCGTCGAATTCACTCGTGTATACGAAGCCGAGGTGGACATTTAAACGACGTGCTATTTAAAACATAAATGTTATCGATAGAAATTCAAGATAATTTAAAAAGTGTGGTTATATCGGAAATAATTTCTATTTTATTTAATTTTAAAATCATATCGTTCTTATTGGAAAACCCTTTACTTTAAAATATATTTAACTTTTTACGTGGCTATGCTGAAAATTTAAAAATCTTCGACATCGAACTGACGTTAACAACTGGCGAATCCACTTTAGTGGCGATGTCATCTAGTAAAAACTCAAATGTTATAAAATAATAAATATGTTTAATAACCATAAAGTATACCTTTATAACTGAACTAATCATCCACAAACACTGCTGCGGATAATGCGTCATCAGTTTGACAATGATACTCTTCAACTGAACATACACCTCTCTTTGAGGATGAGAAATTCTTGATATAATCTGCGAAAATGACGTCAAAAAAATAAAGGCGGGCAACTTGTTTAAAAAGCCGTCGATGATCTTGGTCATTTTAACTAAAATATTTCTCCTTTCCTCTTTTAAGGATGTATTGGAAACGTCTAGTAGTCTAGTGCCATAATCGAACCAGATAGATAAAAGCCTAGGCATAGATTGGTATATATAGCTAGTTCCATAGTACAAGGACTTGCCGAAATTGTGGACGATGTGTAACTGAAGATCACCCGCTTTGGTATCTCTTTCATCTTCTGAAAAATTTTGAAAAATCCGATCTTGGTACTGGGCAAGACAAACCTAAAAAGATCAATGAAAATTGTTAAGAATAACCCTTTTCCTTTAAAATATGAAGCTTAGGCTTCCTTTTACTTACAATACTTTTTTCCCACTCCCTAAGTACTTCAACTGAGTCTTTGTATTGTTGCAAATTCATTTCTACATCAACACTGCAAATTGCATCATTGTAAGTTGCTATAAGTAATCTCGCTTCTGCACATAATTTTCTAAAAAAAGGAAAATAATATTCTAAAGGTGAACCATCGCATTAAAGACAAAAGTTCAGTTTCTAGACTACCTATATTCTATATTGTCAATAAACTGATCCTAAATTTTATTAAAGCCTGTACTTAAAGACCACTGAGCAACTGCATTACTTTCTCTACAACCTCTATGGCATTGTTTAACAGCTTCTAATAGAACAAGTGCCACTCTTATCCACCCCTTTACAATCTATCTAAAAATTTTTACTTTGTTGGATTCTACATCCCCAGACCGTCTATATTGTGAAACCAACTGCTTGCAGAGGTTCCCCTCTCTAAATCTTGAAGTCTCGTGTTAATAAACTACCTAGGACTTTTAAAAACCGCATTGTATATTGCTTTATTTAGCTGCGTTTTAGGTGTAAGCCCCTGTATAAACACATTTTCCTTACTTTTTCTCCAGATCCAATAAGGCTATAGCCTGCTGGGTCTCCTGACTGGTCGCATTATCGGGAATATAAATATTAAGGCCTCTCTTTAGTGTTATCACTGCTTCCTCGTGCTCTTCTCTTAGCCAATGTAGTTTTGCTTTTTCGATAAAAAGTTTTGGTGGTTTGTATTTTTCTGCATCTAAGACATATGTATATGCTTGCTGGTGAACCTAAAATATTCCAATATTTAACCATGTTAATTGGGCTCTATTGCTTCCATAAGGAAATAATTTTAGTGATTTATTTATTATATATAATCATAGGAGGGAAAATTTGGCCGGCAAAATTTTCGACCGGTATGAAAGTTTGTTGCTTGGCAAATTTGCGAATGACATTTATGACAAAATCACGAGACCTCAGGCAAGCGGTTTTGGCAAAAATGTCACGAGCGAAAGGGCCTGAAAGCAACAAACTTGAATAAAACCAAAGAAAATTTTGTCTAAAAAATTTTCTCTTGAATGATATTTGACATGACTATTTCATGAGAGAAGCAGTCCTATTATAAACACCAAAACTAAAATTAATTGGCTACCTGACACAAGAAAATTTTGTCGCTGTAGTTTTTTCATTTTGGTTTTGTCAAGATTGATTCAGGTAAAAAATTTGCCAGTGGAAAGCCGGCCGTTTCTATGGTATTTTGCCGATATAAAACGGTAGTTTTCAAGAAGAAGGAGGCATATACATGGAGGTGTGGCTGTGTAGGTACATTCAGCTATGTCAAGCCTTCTCATACCAAAAAAAGACCTTGATAGTTTGTCAAATGAAATCTGCACGATCTGATAGTTTAAAGGTATTAGTAGTAACGTTGTACAAATCACTATCTGGTAATTTTGAAACTATAGAACATATCTATCAGTGTATTAACAACATTAAACACAGTAAGTTAACTAAAAAAGTATAAAATAATCTTGTCTGGCGATTTTAATGTAAATTTTCTTGCCAAATAATTAAAAACAAACGAGGACGCTATCTGAAAGTAAAGAGGGTGATAAAAATCACTGCACCTAGGCCTCATTAGGCCCGTTGTGCTACCTCCTAAAGGGAACTCCTCAATCAGAAGAACACTAGTGTCTTGACAAAATAATGACCAACACAACGTCTTTCCAGGGCTTATGTCCTGAAAGTCGAGTTGTAGGAGCACCTAGTGCGGAAGAACTATAGATCGTTGAAATCTATTTAAATCTACTTGAGACTGAAAACAACATTTAAAAAAAGATATTTTCCAAAAAATGTTTGATCAATGGGCTGCTTTTTACACAAATTTTTACACACATTAATTTCTAGTTACATATCGAACTTTCGCATGCAGTACTGCAACATATAAATCAAATTTTTTAGTGTTAACCGAATTAACACACCTTAAAGGAGGCTCATGTTGCACTAAAAACAGGTAGATCTTTCTTTTTTGGCATCTGACAAAGAAAGACTTAAAAAATTAATATTAAAAAAGAACTCTTTAATAATTGCAAAAACCGAAGGTGGCCGTTATAATAATGTGCTGATTATGCTTTTTAAAAGATATATTATTTAGTGCAGAAATTGCACTGCTTTTTCAAGAAGTTATATTTGCTGCTTTGCTTTTTAATTAGTTTTTGCTTATTTCTTTTTATAAAAGCATTATTTTTTATTAGTTTATTTTAATTTAATGCTTACATAAATTTGGTTCCTTTTTATACATCTAAAATATGAAGTTAATGCTAGTAAACATAGATAAAAAGGCCTCCCCTAAGTTTTATTTAGCCCTCTCTAAAAGAACTACCTGATTCCAGCTCTAAATGGAGGTTCTGTGGAAACTTAAAAGATGTAGTTGATCAAAGAAAAATCTATAAATAAAAACGACATGTTTTATTAACTATAAGACACATTAAAAAATATTTGATTAGGAGTACTTTTATATGTTAATTAATTATAAACTTTAGCGGCATAAAAGACTTCTTCTGTAAATATAATTTTTACCTTAGGTAGGTACTGTAGGCCCGGAAAACGAAAAATTATAGGTATAAATATTACCCGAGGCAAAAAACTTTTTTAATTTTAAAACATTGTCTTTAAGGCTGTTAAACAAGTGCTTAATAGAACTTATAAGAATGAAATTTAAGTAATGTGCTCTAATAAAAAAGAAAACTTCATAAAAAAAAATTCTTACCCCTGCTGTTCTGGCAATATTTACACTTTGCAACCAACACTCTCCAAGCAAATTATCAAAAACGGTAAAGCTTGTGGAGCTTTTTGCTCCACAATTTCTCTGCCCCAATTTAAAACAACTCTTCTTATGCAGAGCAATGGCTCGATAACCCTTACACTTTCTTGTACCACCTTAATTCTCAATTGCCACTCCTTTGCGAGCTTTTTCATTATCGTTTCTGCATAATTTCGATCATTGGGTTTTAAAAACAAATCAAAAAGAGTTTGCTCAATTTGCTCAAGTTCGTTTACGCAGTGTAAGCGTGTTATGTAGTTGTAGCCGTGTTGGTAGGCACCTTCCTCTAAACTGGCCGCGCCGAACGAATCAACTTGTTGTTTTTTAATAGATTCCAATACTAACTTAAATTCGTCTCGTTCACCTTAAAAAATTAAATTTATTTTAAATTTATAAACTAAATTGTTAAAACCTAAGGCGTTCGGATGCGGAGTCCTATTAAAAACTCTCAATTAATATAATCAATTCTTGGGCACACATGGTACTTTTCTGTTGAGAATTTTAATTGATGATCAATATTAGAGAACTAATTAAGAACATTTTAAAAAATAATTTGAAACCTTCCAAAGATTGTGTTTGTCAAAATTATAACGCATGTTATTAACCTATGCACCATATACTAGTAAATAAATTACTTTTTATTACTAATTTGTATGCTAAATTCGGTAGTTGGTTATCCTAATATGAATATTTTATAAAGGAGGTGGGTAAAGATCAGTCTTTTTTCGCCCATCATATTCGTGAAAATTCAAGGTTTCAATTTAGGCCATTTTATTATATTTAAAATAAGTCCACGTATCTTTATTTACATCTACAATGAATTGGTAAAAAAAATCAGAATGGCAACTACCAAAAAAAACCTTTAAACTTGCTTTTTTATTGAATTTTTGAAGCTTATTAAGTATAATATTAAAGATATAAAAATTATGTGGGTGCACAAAGCGCATCATAATTTTTTTTAATAAAAAATCAAAAAACTTGTAAAATGGCAAAAATTCAATAAAAATGGCAAGTTTAGAGGGTTTTTTGGTACTAGTAAATAAATATACTTGAATTTATAATACATATATTAAAAGGGCCTAAATTAAAACTTTAAATTTTCACTAATATGATGGCCGCAATAAGGGCGATCTTTAAACACCTCCTTTGTCAACCGCATATCTTATATTTAAACCGCATGCTAAATAATTTGTGTACCAAATTCATATAAAAGGGTTAAAATTAAGAAACAAATATTATCAGGAAAGTTCTATAGCCTTATTCGTTATTCTAAAGATCCAGGTACCTACTAGGACTATGGAGCTCATTATAAAAGAATATGAAAAAATTGTTTGGATCAATATGACCCTTAAATTATTAATAGGGTGGATTAATTTAAATTTAAATTATATAATAGGGTGGATTGGATGTAGAGTGGTACAAGTGATTAATTCCAAAAAATTAAATTAAGTATAAAATATAAAATTTAATGTTTAAACATCTAACAACCTGGTACCCACGCTACCTAACAGTAAGGCTCTATACAAGCGAAAATTCTAAAAAGCACGATCTAAATTTTCTTAATTTCTCTATAAGTATTTCTTGTGGTTCAATCCCCTGTCCAATAATCCTATACGAATTTAGTACTCAAGAAATAACGATGCACACTGAATATGTATAAACAAGAGTATTTATCGTGATTAAAATAAATTATTACTTTTTGGATTTAAACTAGAAATTCGTGTCGTGTAGTCTTATAAGTAGTCACTGATTTTTTTTGATCGCGTATGACTCTGTGGCATGGTGGCGTAAGGGGCAGCAGCGGCTGACTCAAGCAAAGCGATCTAGCCTACAGAGACCGGCCTGCCTAATGACTGCCTGGGACTGCCTCCTCTGCATATTTACTTGGAGAGAGAGGCAAGGTTGGCAACTTACAGACTCTATCAAGCGGTCAGTACCAAACCGCAGCCGTGTAATATGGAGAGTACCAGTCTCCTCAGGAGCCTGGTACTGTGACAGACTAGGAATGTCCTCAGACATAATGCCTACAGCAACCAACTACAACCGGCCCTACAGTGTAGTCTACCCACAAAGGGGGGACTGGAGTCGGAAAACGACCGACCTGCTCCGGGCTGACATCTGTTGGTACACCGACGGCTCCAAAACCAAGAACGCTGTTGGAGTTGGAAAATATGGACAGAGGCCGAGGGCAGAGCTTTCCTTCAGCCTGGGCACTCTCGCAACCATATTTCAAGCGGAGGTATTTGCTATTGAGATGTGCGCTAGAACGCTGGTTGATCGGCACTGCACACGTAAGACAGTTAAAATATTCTTCATCCGGTGCAATTCGAAAACCGTCTGGAATTGCAAGGATGCGCTGACCAAACTGGGTCAAAGCAACAAGGTTACCCTACTGTGGATACCTGGACATAGCGGCCTAGAAGGTAATGAATCCGCAGACCTCCTTGCCAAAAGGGGGGCGGATACAAAATTCGCAGGGCCGGAACCGGTCATAGGTATATCTAATAGAATGACCAAGCAGTTCGTATCAGCTTGGACACAAAGAGAAAATCTTCGGTACTGGCATGGACTTCTGGGTCTCAGACACTCGAAAGCTTTTATAAGCCCACCGAACCAACAATGTACTGTCAAACTGCTGGAGAAATCAAGGGTACACCTTAAAACTCTAGTTGGACTGTACACGGGACACTGCAGATTAAAATACCACATGCACAAGAGTGCAAAATACAGACTTTGTTCGTGCCCAGCAGTGGCACGACGCAGATTCGCAATCCTCGGCAATGACACATTGTTGCCGGGGGAGGTAAAAGATCTCTCTCCCAAGAGGATCATCAGATTTATTAGAAGTCTGGATCTGGTGGGAGGGATATAAAAGGGTGTGAGCCACAATACACCGATCGGTCGCGGTGGAAGGGTGTTATACCCACTCACTTTAAACCTAACCTAACCTAATCTAGTCACTGATTTACTTAAGGGCTAATTTACAATTTGTTAAGTAGCAAGTGCAGGTGAGAAGTTCAAGTGTTAAGTTATTAGTAACGTATGTGACCGTTTACACGTTCATTTTACTAATCACTTAGCACTTGCACTTCTCACCTGCAAATTAGCCTTTAATGAAAGAAGACATGATATCAGATACGAAATCCGTTCTTATAACTTTATATTAATAGCATACAATCATTTATGAGGTAAAAATATAAAAGCGAAAAATTTAAATTTAAACCATAAAATTGGTAAAATTTATCTAAAAAATAGAGCTGTACCAACCTACCTTTTTAATACACAACAAACTCCTACCGACCTGCACGCCCCAACTTTGATTCTCAACAATATCGGGTTTATTTAGTAAGTTTTCTAAATCTTCGTATCTTCCTAACCTCCATAAAGGTTCTGCTTGCATTTCAAGGAGCATATTTCCAAACTCTGGTTGTAAATCCAAAGCACCTTCGGCGAAATATAAAGCTGTGTTGACTTTATCTAGGTCCAAATAGCATTGTATTAAACCCTGTAAATAAAGAGCTTAATTAACGATTCTTTTTTAAATTTTTATTATTGTTAAATATTTATACACTTAATTAGTTTTATATCTTGAAAATGGTGACAGATTTGTCATCCAAGCGTTGATACTTTTTATCAAACTTTATAAAAGCAAAGTTCAGGTAAAATTTTCAACTGACCGTGTGTGCACCAGTCTATATCCTAGAACCTAAACCAAAGTGGCTTCATCTGGTGAGAAACACAAATAATATTGTTTAATTAATGAATCCGTCAAAAAACCAAGATCATTCTTATTATTAAAAGCGATTTAAATCACTATAGGTGTTTTCAAGTTTGAAAGATTTCTTGGGTAAAAATTTTCATTCTGCAATTTTTCTTGCAGCTGTCTAGCTATTTGGGTAAATACTGACTTTAGTGATTTATTAAATACCTTTTTGTCAAAAATAATTTTAAAAAAATGCAGCAATACATGTAAAACTGAAAAATTTTTAAATAAGGTTGTATGAAAGTAAAATTCCATGCAAGTAAATTTCCGAAGTGTAAAATCAGCTGATCAATTTTAGTATTAAAATGGTGACGCAAGCAATGCTTTTATTTGATTTCCAAACGACTTTTAAGGTCTTAAAAGAAAAAGGATTTCAAATATCTATTAACAGTTAGATTATTTTATATTCTAAACAAACTTTTCAAAATTTTTTTGAGTGTGACTTTGAATTTTGGTTTTATGAGAAACAAACAAATAATAAAAATAATCATGTATATTATTGTATATGCTCGGTTGTTCTTCTTTTTGAAAAAAAAACTTTTAAGAAATTCCCATTAACTATATCGCAATATAAAAATACAATTGTTTAGTAGCTATTTTATATTAAACTTTACCAAAAACAGAAAAATACCTCTAAAACATTTTTAAAGCTTTAAAAAATGCTTTGTTTATTATCAAAAATGTATTTTTATTTCTTACCAGATCTATATTAATATCTCTAATATCTTACACTCTCTAAATTTTTTAATTTACCTGAATGTGTTGTAATTTTAAAGGTCTAGGCATATGTTCATATATAGCAGCCGCATCAGCTATTTTCCAGATACTTCTAGAGACAACAATCTTTGTTCTAAGGATGGTTCATTTTGCTGCAAAGCATCTACACCCATCACACCGTCAGGTTCATCTAACTGGGCATATATCTAATAGAATGTAAAAGAAATTTAAAAAATAAAAAGTCAAATGGCTGACATAAGGATTTTAAATTTTTGTTTTATAAAGATAACTACGAGGAAATTATTAGTAGACATATAGTATATCTAGATTCTTGGAAATTTTAAAAAAAAATCTTTTTACCTCAGCCAGAAATTGGAGATTTGAAAAAATCTGATCAGGATTTTCTGTAATATAATCTTCTAAGTACATCAAGGCCCTTGGATATTCCCCACATTTATAGTTACACCTGGCTAGTTCCAGCTTGCAAAATTGTTTCAAAAACCTACAAGTTAATTTAAATTTGTTTTATGTCAATTAGGGAAGGTCATAACTGCCCACAAAATAAAATCTATATTTCTTAACTTTTCGTTATAAAAATTTGCTTACTTTGTAACATTTTGATAGTTCCTGTCTGTTCCTGCGCTTTGACCTTTGACCAATGCAATTCTCTTAACCATCTGTCCAGAAAATCTAGCAAAATAAAAACAACTTTGGTGCACTGAATTTGTTTCTTTTCTTCCGCAGTTACTTCGCGTGCTACAGGAGCTTTGTCTGGAATCGGTAATGGTCTATTCTAAAAAAAATTATACAGCTTTATGAAAGAAAACAAATTTATACATGCAAGTGAAAACTTTCTACCTAGGTTTTGTACTTTTTTTGATTGTAAATTGGTAAAAAAAATCGTTTTTTTTTCAAATTTTGTATTAAAATGTCATTTAACAACGGCAACACGTGGTTTGTATGACAGAGGTCGTGAATTTTTTGAAAAACCTACTTTCTATTGTTTATAAAGAAATATTTTTTAAAGCTAATGAAAATAAAAAGGAGTATAAAGTCTAAATAAAAACAAAGAAGTACTTTCCTATCTTATACACAATTACCCATAAAGTACATATAATTTTTGAATATTATTTTTACGATTACAGAATATAGTAGGTCATTAAATGTATTTATCATAACTTGCGTTATGTGTAACTGCTGATGTGAAATTATTTAAATATGTCATAATATATCTTGTAATTTTTTCCGAATTACTTACATTTAAAACTTTTTCGTCAATAGTCCTTTTTCGATTGAAACTATTTAAAATGGTTTCAAATTCTATATAGCTTTTTTCTTCATTTCCATTACTTCCGTCCTTCAAGGAATGTAACAAAATATATGGCAAAAAAAGCATTAGTACTCGCTTATCTAATTTCATGCTGGGAAAACAACTCTGAAGTAGCGATCTTTCCCCTTCCGGTAAAGTGCTTATTAGACTTGAGGTCCAGCTAATACAAAATAATGGTTTATTAAAGACCTAACAACCACCTAATTTACAAAATCCACAATAGGAAAGTAGTAAATATTTTTTGTAGAAATAAGCTAGACATATTCAACATAAAATTTCAACTTTTTTACTCTGAAGATATCGAAAGGTAATTAAAATACAAAACAGTGTCACTGCCTTTATACATTTTTAAATCAACATATTAGATTTCTAAAACTTGTAAGTGATGTAGAGAACAATCTTACATCGGGGGAGAATTTTATGTTTACAAATTCTCTGCTCAACTTTATTATAGAGCTATACAAAAAAGTTTACTAATAGGGTATGCTCAGCGCAAGCGCCCCCGCCACTTTTTATAAATATGGCTGGACAACCAGCATTATCACCTCTAATATCAGAAAAATTAAATGAAAAATTATTTGATGGTGCTATATTAGTGCATCCTACCGTAGAAGCCCACAATTGTGTTTAGTTACGACGATGGTTGAAGTGCCATGGTCGACCCAAAGGAGGAAATAAAGCCGAAGCCGTTAAAAGGTTAGGATAATAATAATTTAGATGTCAAGTAGAACTGTATTCTACTTGTCATAAAACTAAGTAAAAGTAATAACAAAAAAGAAAAAATAATTATTCTATGTTTTTAGCGAGGTTTTAGTGATTTTTACTTACGACAAAATGTATTATTTGAAGCTATGGCGCGAGCTATTATATTTATAATTAATTAAATATATTACCTTGTCACTAGTTTTGTTTTTTACACAGCTAATGGGGTCTGGATATTCAGTTGTTGGACCACATTCTCCTTCAAAATGAAGTGAACAAATATATGTCTTTATTAACATTATTAATTCCTTGGAATCGACCATCACCTCGTCCAAACCGCTTTACCCACAAATCGCATTTAGCACATTTGGGACAAATGTTTAAGTGGTTTCGCTTACTTATTTTAATGAGTTTTCGGCGATATTTAAAACAAGGCTTTGGAAAACTAATTAAGTAATAAATTCTCCTAAAAGGATTTACTACGCGTATCACTGCGGCATACTCCATAACAACAACGTTTTTAAGCCTCTTTCCTTATAAACAACATTGAATATTTTAACTAAAATAATGGTTTTATTTTATTATGTATGCACAATAATTTGAATTAAACTGTTTATAAAAAATTAATTATTATTACTTGTTTTATTACTATTTATGGCGAAAGTTGGGATATGCACACATTTTTTTAACTATTAAAAGGGCTATAAGGGCGATTAATGATCGAGGCCATTTAACACGCGAGCCTAGCTGGAGCGTTAAGGGTTGAGATTATTAATCACCAATTAATGTCGGAGTTAGTGACGATGTTTTTTCGGCGATCGTTTTGTGAAAATTATCCTTTTTCTTGATTTTTTTTCGGGATGGTTTTTAGTTTTAGGAAATCAACCTGACAAATGCTTTAACAACTGTTATTCGAGTGACAAGGTTATGAACAGACTTAATGATTGGTTTGTGTATTTCTAGTTGCCTTTACTATGATCTTTTATTAATAGAAAAGCTGTGTTAATGAGGGCATTTAATGAATTACTTTGGATACGTTAATAATACTTATAAATAAACTATCATCAAAAAAGCTGTAAATGCATAATTAAATGCTATTTTACACAGAAACTTGCAACGAAGGGGTGTCATTGAGGGTGGTTTTTGGCCCCAACAGAAAATGATTCTAATGGTTTGGAATATATTTTATTAACCGTCAGGAGTAATAAAAAATTAATTTCAGCCTAAACGAAAGCACTCCCGTCTACGCAAATACAACCTTTCCAACCTTTAACCTGCACATATTTAATTCCACATATATAATAAATATATATATATATATATATATATATATATATATATATATATATATATATATATATTATATAAGGGGTGTCCAGAAACAACATTAGAAGAAAATGTCGAAATCTCCACCATTACCAAGATACAGGGATGTAATTAATATTTTTGGCATATTTATTTTATTCTTTAACCGATTAAGTTGATATTTGGTATAAGAAACAAATTTGGCTGACTACAATTCTAAGAACAAATTGGTTATTTTTTATTCCGTTAAAGGGCACTTTACCTAAAACATAACATTAATTTCCTTTATAACTTTTCTATTTCAACAGATACCTTCAAACAGAGTATAACCGGTTAGAGGTAATTATAAACTTAAACCGTTCACCCAGAAAATTGACTTCAAAGTTTTTATGCGTTTAAAATTACATATGTAATTTAACTTTACCCGCAATCAAGTCACCTTGCTTGAAATAAACATTATCAAAGCTTGGTTGTTGTACCAAATATCAACTTAATAGGTTAAAGAATAAAATAAATATGCCAAAAAAATTAAACAAAAAAGGATATTTTACATCCCTGTATCTTGGTAATGGTGGAGATTTTGACATTTTCTCACATAACTTACTAGCATTTTTTTTTTCAATGTAGAATCACTACCTTAAGCTTCCTAATGTTGTTTCCGGACACCCTGTATAGAATATATTTATATGTGGAAAATGGATAAAATACAATTAAAACTTTGTACTACGTTTATTCAGCACGCATTTTTCTCATTTTTATCCTTCCAAAATCATAAAAAGTGGCCTTAGTAAACAGCCTAAGAGAAGAAATACTTAATATTTATGCATAAATAATGTCATGTACAGAATTACTTTAAGAGTAATAAAAAGTTATTGATTTTTTTTATTATTTCTAATGTTTCAGAAATTACCTTTATTTTATTTCATAGGCATTTCTATCCATGACCCTAATAACATTAAGATATTATGTATTGCTTCTCTAAAGGTGCCTACTAAGGGCACTTTTTATGATTTTGGCAGGATAAAAATAGGAAAACGGGATTTAGTATGAACGAATTATATGGAAGTATACATTACATGTAAATCTATTTTATATATTAATTTGCCCTATATATGTGCGAAATTGGAACAGCGTAAATTAAAGGGTTGGAGAGCGTCTGCGGGAGGGGAGTACTTTCGTTTAGGCTGGAATCCATTTTTTATTACTTTTGACGGTTTATAAAATATATTCCAAACCATTACAATCATTTTCTGCTAGGGCCAAAAACCGCCCTTATTGAGCCTCCTCCTTTTTATCCTTAAACACAAAGTTGAAATGTGACATATAAAAGAATTGGTTTAATAATTTTTTTAACTTACTTATATAACCAAGCATGAAAGCTGGCTCCAGCACTACTTCCATATAAAGGACAAGGGTAGCCAGTAAAATGTTCAACACAAATATACTTGGAAGAAAGCAGAGGCGTCATGACTTCTCGCTGAGCTTCTGAAAATTTTTTCCACATGAAATTTCTCGCGTCTAATTCATTGGGCGAGATTTCAAATTTTTTTAGGATTTCTTGAATAGCTAGCGCCACCCTATCTGTATTCTAAAATATAAATAAGAAATTAACGACTAAGAAGGCTAGACTTAAAAGGGTCTAAATTCTCCGCGGTTCGACTAGTATACAATCATAAAATTAAAAAATTCGAGGGCAATAATGTTTTGAAGTCACCACAGCTACTTCAAATTTATGTTAATCGATAAAGCAGAATCAGGTCTGTAGGAAAAAAACTATATTAAAAGCGGTCATTCTTTTTTTACCAAAATACACAAAATTATGAATTTACTAAACTTGGTAAATCAAGTGACTAATTTCATTTTGTTTTTTACTTTAACATACCCGTTTTATACTATGTAAGCAATAAACAATCACAATTAAGAAAATTAGTCCATTTATACATTTTTCAGTTCACAGACCTTTTATTTTGTATTGCTATCCAAATGTTTAAACTCTGCTGAATGGAAGGATTTTTTTAGGAGAAAAAATGTACATTTGCAGTGAAGAAACACTTATAGTTAAACCTTCACCAGAACACAAATCATTACAATTTAAAGCCTTCACTCAAATTTTTGTCTTATAGTTCGGGTAAATCTGTAATTTACCGTTAAATGATTTTGGAAGGTAATGAATCGAGATGAAACCTTTTGCATTCTCTTTAGAAACAGATAAACTACAAAGTGTCAAAAAGAAATATTGAATTCACATCATCAATCATTTTTTCACCCTTTTTACCCCCAAGCATAAAATTATTTTAAAAACGTTTTTTTATAGGTTTTTGGGTCAGTAAAATCGAATATGATATTAGAAATTACATTTGATTGCTTAAAAGGGCTAAATTCACCCGTTTTACCCACTGCACTCTTAAAACACATTTTGCTAAAAAAAAAGTTTACCCCATTTTTAATAGTACATATAGATTTTTTGGGCCACTGAATTCGAATATGATATTCGAAATTACATTTAAGTGATTAAAAAAAGTTTTTAGCGAAATGTATGTTTTAGAGGTGTAGGGGTAAAAAAGGGGTAAATTCAGCCCTTCTAAGCCCTCAAATGTAATTTCTAATTTCATATTCGAATTTAGTGGCCTAAAAAACCTATATGTACTATTAAAAATGTGGAAAAACTTTTTTTTTTCGAAATATATGTTTTAGGGGTGCAGGGGGTAAACGGTGAATTTAGCTCTTCTTAGTCCTCCTTAGTCTTAGTCCTCCAATGTAATTTATAATATTATATTTAAATTCAATGGCCCAAAAAACCTATATGTACCACTAAAAATGGGGAAAAAACTTTTTTTTAGCGAAATGTATGTTCTAGAAGTGTAGGGGGCAAAAAAAGAGTGAATGCAGCCCTTCTAAGCCCTTAAATGTAATTTCTAATATCATATTCGAATTCAGTGACCCCAAAAACACCTATATGTACCATTAAAAATGAGAAAACATTTTTTTTTTAGAGAAATGTATGTTTTAGGAGGTTAAAAATGGGTGAATTTAGCCCTTTTAAGTAATTTCTAATATCATATTCGATTGCAGTAGCCCAAAAACCCATAAAAGAAACGTTTTTAAATAATTTTATGCTTGGGGGGGTAAGAAGGGAGAAAAACGGGGTAAAAAATACCCCTTTTCGTAGGATCCACTTCCACTTTTTTTTGGACACTTTGCACTTGATTACTATTCACACAAACCTAATATGCACTTCTTAGATTAATCTCTTTAATTAAATTTAAAAAAAAATGTTTATTTTATTTTAAAAGTGTACAGAACCTAAACGACATAGACATAAGGCCAACGGTACTTGGCGAATAGCCCTAGCAGCTTACGCCAGCGGAAAAAAAATATATGAAAGAACTGTCAATTCTGATGCGTTTTAGAAAGGTCTGAAAAAATTAAGTCCAAATTATTAATTTATCAAAACATTTATATTTGTGATAGTCATTTACGATAGAGTCTACTTCCATCTGTAATGATCAATTTTAAGACTTACCCTAGCATTTTTGTCTGTTTGAAAAGCCTTTATAAGTTCATTTAAAGCAGTCTCAATAAATGCATCATCAGTGATAAAAAATATAAATGATTTATTGTCCTGAGCATACCTACAAAACATAATAAAAGTATTTATCAAAAAATGTTCGTAGGTACTCGCAAGAAGAGACCTCTTCGATCCTGGTCCCAGGGTAGAGATCTTATGCGTGCACAGAATGACTTACACAAACTTGTAGACAGAGCTGTCGGTAACTGAATTAAAATAATTGAAAATCGTATTTAATTACTTCTCAGTAATTGGATTACTTTAATTCAATTATTACTTTCCGGAAAAGGTAATAGTATTTGGATTATCAATTAATAGGGTAATGTAATCGTAAATGGTAGTAATTCAATTACTTATAAAGTAATTCGATTACTTATTAAGTAATTGAAGTACTTAGAAATTAATTTAATTACCTAGTAAATAATTGAATTACAACGAAAAACTGCCGGACGGCCTTAGAATCCGGCGAACGCCGCCTCCGGGCCGATTTAGTATTTTCGATTGATGCTTACCGCCATCGTTTTTATACTTTTTTTTATAAAAAATCTGTTGATTTTTGGGGTAGGATAAAAAGAAATTTTTATTTTAGAGTCATTTAGTGTTGAACTTGCCGAGAAAGCAGTTTGAATAGCGTGACGTGCGCGTATGATGCATATTAGTATAAATATTTTATTTGTTTAGTGTATTGTGTTTAATATATGTGGTAATTTAAATAAAGTAATTGATTCAATTACTTTTATTTTTAATTGATAATTAAATTACTTTTAACAAACATGCTAGTAGTTGGTAATCATAATTCACTACTACTTAGAAGAGTAATTGGTGATTGTAATTGAATTACTTTTTAAAAGTAATTGAGACAGCTCTGCTTGTAGATCGTCTGAAACAAAATAAAGAAAAAAAAAAAAATCCCTTGACAATCAAAAAACCCAACAACGGTTTAGTGGTAAATGTACCACCGTTTTTAAAATAAAATTTTAATTGTTTTTTAAGTTTTACTATTTTCTTTTAGATTAACTTATCTTAAAAAAGGTGGTAGACTTAGTATTGAAATGCTGATTGGTTTTTGATCGTAAAGGGTTTGTTTAGGGTTTTTTTTTATATGTTTTGTTCAGGCGATATGCAAGATGGTAAGGATCAATAACTTAAGACCAAGACCAAACCGGTCCATCAACGAGTACTGTCAATATAGAACTTTTTGAACATGATTAAATGTTTAATGTTGAATGGTTAATAGTTATTTTAAATTTAACTTCTAGATGTAATTAAAAAATGGTATATTTACACAAACTTTAAACTCGAAAAGTAGTATCGCCTCTGCATCTAAAGCTTATAGGTTTTTTATATGTTTTGTTCAGGCGATATGCAAGATGGTAAGGATCAATAACTTAAGACCAAGACCAAACCGGTCCTATCTTGACGAGTACCTGATAAAACAATATAGAACTTATCTATAAAATTTTTTGTCACTTTGAAGGCTGTATAGATTTTAAAATGTATAATTGTTGAATGGTTCAATAAGTTATTTAAAAAATTTAAACTTCTATAAAAATATGTTCTTATGTAACTAAATAATATGGTATATTAGGATACATACATATTTACTTGTAACTAACCTCCGAGGTAAATGGCTAGGTTCAATCGCCCCCAACTCTGCGAAAATTTCTCCACAAGCTAACTTCAAAGTTTTATCTTTCTCCCTGCATCCGAGGGTCAGAAAATCAATCAGTTCCACAATGGTACTATCTATACCATTATAGCCCAAAATCATTTGATCCAATTCTTCCCTATTTTGTTCTAGACACGTTTTCAATTGTTTTAAACTTTGAATTTTTACTTCTAAAGTATCATGTTTTAAGTATTTTAAAAACCTTTGGATGTTTTCCTTTATTGGGCGGTTTTCCGTAGACTTTCGATATTTTTTGATTACCGACGTTACATTTGATGATAAGTAAGAGTTATTAACAAAAAATAGGTCTTCAATATAGTCCTTTAAAATTAGTTCATTCTGGACTACCAAGTACTGAAAAATTTTGTTTACTTTATTGGGACAAGTTGCTATAAGCGGCAACATTGATATAAAAATAGTTGCCAAATGAGGCCCAAGACATTCAATTTCACAACTATGTATAAAAGCCTCCCATACAGTACACGTTAGCTCCGGATGTTTTAAATAATGCGTCGTTTGGAGCATGGCTATAATTTTAAATCTTAATGGCATTATTCTGTTAGGTCCTAAGAATCTGAACAGATCTGCCAAGCTTAAAAGTATTTTCTCCTTCTTCGAGTATTCTGATGTGAGCTCCAAATCAAAATATAGCAAAAAAGCTAAGAAGTAAGGCTGGAGGTAGTCTTCAATTGCTGTTACTTGAGTGGTACTATCTTCGTCGAGAAGGAGCTTAAGAAATTCCAGAACCTTTTCTCGTTTTTCGTGAAAATTGAGTAAGAGTTCATTTAAGATAACCTAAAATATTATTATGTGTTCTATAGTTTTGTGGCGGATTCATGTTTCAGTATCTTCTTTGAAATACTCGCCTTTTTACTTTTTGGGAAATGGGACCCCTTCGGTCCAGGTCCCTTGACTTTATAAACAAATGTTTTCTAAAATTTGAACGACCGAATTCAAGACAAAATCAAAATCGACCTATTACAAATCTATTTTTACCATATATTCCTGGCTTATAAAATAAAATTCAACGAATAGGTAATAAATTTAATATTCATTCTATCTTTAAAACACAAAACACTATTAGATCTTAAGTAACAAAAACAAAACCATACAATATAAACGAAAACACAAAAAATGTTGTTTATAAGATCCCTTGTGAATATAATAAATGTTATACAGGTGAAACTTCCAGACCATTAGCCAAACGCATAAAAGAACATAAAACATACATTAGAAACACAGAATTCCACAAATCAAAAATCTGTCAACACGCATTTGACAATAACCACATAATAAACTGGAATGCGTTTAGCATTTTTGCAAAGGAAACGTGTTAAAAAAAACGTTAAAAAAGGAAAGTGCATTTATTTTATTAAATAAATATAAATGCGTAGCATCAATATCTGTTAATTTAAATAATATGTGGTTACCTATGCTTGATGCTGAAGTAAATTCAGGTAAACTTAAAATCAATTAACACACCATACCACCTTTTTTGTCTTTTTGAATACTATAAATATACCAGTCAAATAACCTAATGTCATTTATTACAAAACTTCATTAAAAGCAAATCGCTATCAGAATTTCTTAAGTTTTAAAAACAAAATTTCTTAAAATTTAGTTTAATTTTTTCTTTTAATTTTATCTTGAAAACGGTGGCCGACTTACCACCGAAACGTAGATTAATATTTTTGATTTTTGGGTTTGGGTTTTTCTTCTTTTTTGTTGCAGGCGATCTGCAAGTTCATGGGGGTCAATAGGGCTGAGCAGGCTCAGTTCGTTATATCCCGGAACCTAGACCGAAGTGGTCCCATTTTCCAAAAAGTAGTACCTAAGGCGAGTATACCAAAGAAAACATACTAAAATATTTAGGCATATAATTAAAAAAATATCAGATAACTAATACCACTTACCCATATATTTAACTTCCTCAATTTTGGCCCACTTAAATTTGCCGTTTTCTCCAAATAATCCGAACACAATTTAGAATCGGATCGATTAAGGGGTCCCAGAAACAAATGTAAGAATATGTTACCATAGTTTTTCGATATCAGTTCAGATATGTCCATTTCTACTATTGCTGCCATATCATCTATCAGCTTGGAAACATCGGGACTCTTTGCTACCTTTGCAACCAAAAACGGTAACAACTTTTTTGTTTCTTTCATTACAAAATCTTTAACATCATCAAAACCTAACATTACTGAAACTTTTACTAGTGACTCACGCAAAGAAGAATTATTTAAATACTGATTGACGTAACAAAGATGAACTATAATTTCACACAAGATCTCGGAGTTATATTTATATATACACAAATGACCTGATCCATCTTTCTTAGAAAGTTTTGAACATTTGTTAACAGCTATAAAACTCTGACTTGAAGTAGGTACCATTACAAAATAAAGGAAAATTTTAAGGCACTCCAATTTCACTTGGTCATTGTTTACTTGTCCGATTTCACTGATGGTACTAGGCAAGGTTTCTTGAAGATCATAGTCAGAATTTTGAAGAGACTTTTTGCTTAGCCTCATTAGGACTGAAAAAACTTTTTCCAGTACTTTATTTTTTGTTGCTTCTGAAATTTCTGGATTGTTCTAAAAGAAAATATGATTTCGATAAAATTAAAAAAAGACAAAAAAAATTAAAAAAACAAATACTCTTTAAGAACGACACAAATGAACAGCAACATCATGGACACTGGAGCGTAACATTAGAGCGTTTCATCACTCTCGGTTTTTCAGCATTAAATTAAAGGCATGTTACGCTTTTGCGCAGCGTATCCTCTTACCGTAAACTCTATCATCAGTGTTGCAATACATGAGTTTTTCATTAATTTCCTAAGACGTCTTAGAATACTGAGCAGGTTTTTTATTTACTAAGGCACAAGATCAAAAATATAGATATAGATGTTGCCAAATTTATATCCAAATTCCAGCCCAGAAAATTAATTTAGTATTAAACTATTTAGAATTACAAGGCGTAAAAATATAGATAGGTAACTTTGCCAAATTTATATCCATATCTTCTGTCGCGTAAAATTGAACTCTTAGTATTTAAAAACTATTTAGGAACTCTTAAAAGAGCAAATAATAAGACTGAAGATTAGGTAAACGTTTTAAAAAAATATATACATCCAACTGTTATTTTATGATGAAGTGTATTTACCAGACTATGGAAAAAAAGTTGAACCCAATACAATTTTTAAATTATTTATTCGAAATGTTATTCCCTTTAGTTTTTTGTGAAAGTCCCTTATGGAAACGCTGCTAAAAAATTGATACTAATGTTTCAGAATGAGGTTTTTTTTTGACTATAGGTTAACTTTCGTGGCACAAAAAGAAAAGTTATTAATCTTTGTTTGGGTTGAATTCTAAAAGGCACGATATAAATTTGGTAATTTCTCGATAGGTATGTTTTACAGCTAAATCTACTATGCATTAAGCGTCTATGAATTTAACATTTAAAAAATCACAATGCAACCTGTATATGTATTATGTATAAACAAAAGTATTTATATGGTTAAAAAAAAATATTTTAAACAGTTCAAGGTACACAAATCACATTTTCTTTACTAATTACATATCAAAGACCCATTTTTTAAATCCTGGGATTTGTGACATTGCCTACATAGACAACTGAAAAGTTTTTTGTTTAAAAAATAGCTTTGTAGTCTAGATATTGTTGTAACTGGAAATGTTTCCAGTGGAAATATTTTTATGAAAATGGAAATATTGTAAATTTTTGAACGTATCTCGGAAATATTGGAAATATTGAAAAAAAAGTAAGAATGCGTTTTAAACCATCAAAACAAATATTTCTATATATTTCTTATACTTTTGTGCAGTACAAATTTCACACTAGAAAAATAATTTCCGAAAAAGTATGTATATTATTACGGTTACGAATAATAAAATCTCGATCTCGGGGATTCACCGATTATTGCTGGTTGCTTTAAAAGAACTTTAATTGCACTCTCATAAATACGGCATTGATGCTGAAATACAATATTCAAGGTGTGGATGATATCGACGAAGATATGCATCTTGATCAAGTTGTACAACTTGTGTCTCGTGGTCGTGTGTAATTACTTTTTTAGAAATGTCACTGTTTTTTTTTGTATTTTTAATACTTAAATTTTTATTTATTATTATGGTTTTTGCATTTTAACTGTTGGATGACAATTTCATTCATGTATAAATAACCCCATTTAAAATGTCGAAAATCGAAATTTGCCATCGAATAAAAGGGAAAAGGTAACTGTCTAAAAATATCGGGAAGTTTACGGTTCTATCAATCGTATCGTCCATTGTTATTTTGCTTATTTTTCATTTGCGCAATTGTCTTACCAAATACCATTTGTACTTAGATTTTGAGCCAGATATTTTTTGCCTGGTTTTGAATACTTCGGAAATTTAACTCGTTTCTCAAAATCACTCCAGCTAAGCTTTCGTGAATATCCAGCTAAATCTGACCATTAATGGTATTACCTATGATAAAACTTTATTAAATGTCTAGTATTTTGAGTTTTGTAGTTTTTATTTCCATATTTCCAATACTTCCAAAGTTTCCTGATATATTTCCGGAAATTTTCCATCACTAAGTCTAAATTCTGTATTGGTAAAACGACCAAAATTTAGTAAGCCCGCGAATTAATTTTATCGCGGTTATTCTCCTTTGGAAAGACTACAGCTACCCTATTCGGTAAATACTTTTCAAGCAGTCCGAGGTCTCTGACAAGCACTTTACATATTGTCGACGGTATCACGTGACTGTCAAAAACCAGAGACCTCAGACCGCTTGAAGGGATTTACCGAACATGTTAATGGTGTACATCCGCTCAAATAGTAATATGCCAGTCAGTGCGCTGTTGCCAGTGTCAAACAAGTGTTGGCAAATATCCATATTGGAAAAATAATCGTACTGACTGCTTTATGTTATTGTCAAATGGATTTAATCTTGGATGTAATATAATTTAAATTTATTAAAAGGGTTTATATTTTTATGTCTTTTATAATTTCTCTCATATTTTTTTTGACATAAATTATTAGGAAAAAATATGTGAAACCCCATGACAGCCACACACGGGTGTTTCTCCACCAAATTTATGCCGTATCATGATAAGTTTTATATCAAATAAAAGCTATTTTTTTCTATATACTAAGCAATATGGTTGCCTATAAAAAAACGACCGCAAATAGAGGCTGCTGGCCGCTAAAGGCACACGCAGCCGAGACAAAATCAGCGTACCATCACCGTCCATTAGACAAGGACGCAATGTAACGCATAACCATCAAAATGTTTTCAAAAATCTGACAAACAATTTTTGAATAATTGCTTCTATATTTCTTCATTGTATTAATACCCGTCCAAATTAATTTATCAATTGAATATTAGGTATCAAATATATCTACCAAACATAAAAATTAAAATGAATCCTGTTTTCTAAAAAAAACTAAAATATGTTCAAAAAAAATCTGCACCTAAATTCTGTATTCTTAGCCTTTATAGGCTATGTTTATAGAAACCTATTACATCCTAAGGTAGGCAGACTTGTTTAGTAACACCTATATATTACTTGTTAAGAGAGGCTTATGATTTTTAATGTTTACTTTACTTTAGTACTAAAGATCTTTTTAAGACATAACGAGAGATATATGTTATGTGTGACATTTAAATTATATATTAAAAATCAGTATGAAGCAATATCATTAAATTTATCTTTATGTGGTAAAGTAAGAGATGATTTTAAAACGCTGCAGAATAAAAAGTAGGACTTTTAGTTACCTAAATGAAAACAAAAAAAAACTTACCAGACCATTTGATATAGTGTTTCCAATCACCTTGATCAATGTTTTTCTTACTTCAATATCTGACTCTCCAGAACGTTGTATCCAAATTGTTGTTATATTATCAGAATGGAATTTTGAAATATGTTGTGATAAACTAGGCATTAACTCTAGGGTCTTTAATTTTACATCTTTATTTGTACATGTTAAATAGTTTGCCACAGTAGTTAAAAATGTACCTGTGAGGGGAGATATATCCACTCTATTTTTTAAAAAGTTTACACATATAGCATTATCATTTTCTAGATATTCATTTATCCATTCCTGTCTATCTTGGTGTTTGTCTTTAAAATTACATTTTTCACAAATAATTGTTATTAAATCAGGTTTATAATTTTAACATAATCACTGGATGCAGTACATACAATTAAAGGTATAACTTCTGCTATTTTCTGTTGGACAGGTCTTGGTTTAGATGACAATAGAGGATGTAAAATTTCTGAGAGAATATCATCCCTTTGTTTGAGAAAATACATAAAAGCTGTGGTATGTTTTCAAGAATCTAAAAGTGCAATTAAAAATATACCATTAACTTTATTGTTTTATTTATAAAATAGAATAAAAGAAAATGTATTGTTTCCAAGCCTGTAAGTTACTGAATGAATCATTTATTAAACAGGTTGTTTTACAAGTAGTTTAAGGTTTATTTCTATAGTTAAAACCAAGGGTAAAACTAACATTAATAGATCTTATTATTGTATGACCATATTTGGTTAATACTGGAAATATAGAACGTTTAAAGCTTAATTTAAAAATCATAAAGCCACTGTGGTACCAAAATTAAAAGATCAAGCTAAATTACATCTAATACACCTAAATTATCTTAATAGCCCAATCACCAACCGCAACTTTAAAAAAATAGTGCTACCTATCCTTAGTTTAAAACAATAATCAACAATAACCTACCTGACATACTGTGTTTGGTTCTTCAGTCTTAAGAGACTTTAGAATCTTAATATGCAAAACTTCAATTTGGTCCATATGAGTTTGGTTTAGGTTTGACATTAAACCACTGGCAATCCAACTAAAAAACTCATTAAGGGCTTCCAAAATATTTATTTTATTTAATCTTTTATCATTATAAATGCAAGAATAGGTTGACTTAATATCAGCTTTTAATTTCCCTCGATCTTCAACATTTCCAATATAATTGTTAGGTAAGTTAACATCAGATTTGTAACATAAGGAATTAAAATTTGGCTTGCTATTAAATGATAAATAATGTCAATGTTTTTGCATTCCGTAACTTTCACTTGTTTAACTAGTAGTTGTAAAACTATTACTGGGTTTAACAGGTTCTTACAAGTAGTATAGTGCTTACAAACATTTGATATAAGTATAGGAAAAATTAGAGCATCACTAAAAAAATTTACACTACACTCGGAGTTCTTATATTTTCTCCAAAATTTTAGCTTAAGTTCTAGTAATTCGGTAAAAATATTTAATAAAAATTCAAATTTTTTTTGAATTTCACACTCAGATTTAGTGCATTCGAGTCTATCTAAGTTCAAAGTAAGTTTATAGCAAAAATACTTCCAGATCTCATTAACTTTATAAATATCTAAATGTGTAGAGTGGGGATGTGTTTCAAAATAATCACTGATTTCTTTAAAAAGTTGCTGCTTTATTAAATTAAAGATCACATAGTTATTTTGATCCAAAACATAATCAACTGTACTTTTTGTACAATTTAAAAAAACATTGCTAAGCATATTACAATCTTGGATACATACGCTTTGAATTTTTTCAGACGGAAAAATCTTTTTTTGATTAGAATCTTGAAGACATTTTTTAATAATAAAATCGCTTATCCTTTTATCGTTTTGTCCAACATCTGTTTTAAGTTTTTTACACGATTCCAAATATCTTAGCAGTAAGTTTTCAAAACTTGCTTTATCAATGTTGTTTGGGTTTTTATTATTGTAGAAATCATAAACAAATTGTTCAAAAAGTGAAAAAAAAGATCTTATTTTCAAAAGGATATTGACTTTCCAATCATTAATGTTGTAGTTTATTCTTTCAATTAACCCAACAAACAAGTCAAATATTTCTAATTCAAAATGGCCATAACTTAAAAGAAACACAAGATTTTTCAGTGCTGTATATGTAAGAGAATCAAAACTATGGAAACTTATACTTTCAGTTAAAATAAACTTCAAAATCTTTAGTATTTTCTTCACAAGATTTAAACACATAGCCTCACTGCTTAACTCAATTGTTGTTCTCTTTAAATTAAGTTTTTTACTTAGCTCTTCATTCTTCCTTGGCTCAAAAGCAGATATCTTTATTGTTTTACTAGGATTAATCAAATACCCACATAAAATATCTAAAGCCTTGCAGTACTCGTTAGATATATCAGCATAAGTATGCACCTGTGTTCTTGATAGTTGATCAATAATACTAAGCTGTGCATCAATTATAATTTCATCATCATCACAACTCAACAAATAGAAAAACTGTCCTAAAAGCCAAGTTGTAAAAGAATGATACTTATCTACTATATCTTTATAAGCTTGAAAAGTTATTCCGGGTTCCTTGTTGTATAAAAAGGTTCTCGAGAACTCTTTAGACATAACCATGTTTGCAAGAGTTTGTATGGTGCCTCGGTCGACTGACCCTGGTTTTAGGATTGTGTCTACAAATTCATCAAACACTTTCCATGTCTGAAACGCTTCTTCTAGTACATTTGACTCCATATTTTAAATATATTGGTAATAATAGGCCTTCAACGTTGGGCAGTCTTACAGGTTTTTATTACAATTTTGATTCTTCTTATAATATTACTGGGACTAAAAAATTATATATGCACACTGGTTCTTCATCACCAAAACACTAAATTTATAAATAACCAAATAAAATAGCAATAAAACTACAGAAAAATATTAAAAACAAAATAACAATCCAACTATAGAAAAATATTAAAAATAGACTTTTAGGCGGCAAATTTTTGTTTAAAATTTTGACAGGCAGGACTGAACTGGAACTGCATAAAGACTAGAGATAAGGAGGACCATCCCTATGGCTGTTTGGCTTGAAAAGTAGCCCCAGAAGAGCATTACATAAAAAGTAACCGATGTAGCGAAGGGCATGGTGTGAACCAATGATTTTGACCGCAATATATAGTTAAGTTTAAAAATGGGCATCTGGGGCCCGATTCTGTAAGCAAATTTTTTGACATTCTTTTTCCCTATCTCTTTCGAAACAGTGACAAATTTATAAGTTACCTTTAAGGGCAACAAAGACATGTGATCCCTATTTTGACATTCTCCTTCCTTATATTTTTACAGAATCCCAGCTCTGGAACACTACCGCTATCTTAATTTATTGCAATTTGAGGGCCACTTTTATAAAATAAAAATGGTTCCCCTTATCTCTAGTCTCCATGCTGAACTGCTATTTTAATGGCTTTGATTTCAGTCAATTTGCCAGCTCTCCCCTCTCCAGACACACGTTGCGAAGTGGCAACGTGAGCTTTCCCGGGCTTCGTCGGTAAAACTTCTGGATGTTGGGTTCTGTGGCCCCGAGAAATTTCGATTTTTTCACAAATTTAAATTTATGAAAAACACAAATAATAACGGTCAATTCAAAGACTGCTACTGGTATTGCGCATAACCAGTTTGGGGAGTTACGCACAGCGCGCGATTTCATTTCCGTCATCTCTTACTATTCCCCTGAAGCCAATTTTACACAACTGGCAAGAGGGGCCGACTAATCACGACGTGGAGCGCGAGAGTAGGGTAGTAGACTTATCGCGATTTCTTTCATTCACCTTCATTCATCAGCAAAGCTGCCTCTAGGTAGGTGTATGTATGTAAGACAATTTGTTGCTTCTGATCCAATTGTCAATTTTAAATCTACGACTTTGGCTTTGAGTAAACTATTACTATCTTTACACTTATTATGGTTTTAAGGTTAGATTTGCTGCACTGTCACATTACGATAATTTTTTTGGTCATTTAATTATTTAATAATGGAAAAAATAGAACGAGTAGAGGACCAAGATAAGTTATTGGTACAAAATTCAATTAGGTACCTGAATTGTCTTACTAAAATTAAGGAATTAAACGTTCCCACCTTAAAGTCGCTCTACAGGTAAAAAAATGTTAGTAGTATTGTGTCTTATGAACATGCATTTGGAATGATTTTACTTGTAGAACAAAATGCAGATTGATGGAGCTTCGAAGACATGTCTATTTACCTAGTGAGAAGCCAAATCATAGATGCCAAAGGTGCTTTATGAATTTTTCTGAAGGTAGCGCTAAATACGAAGTTAGGCCAGCTAAATTAGGTGATTTTGCCAAGAAAGTGCTTAGAAAAGTAACAAATAAAAAATTTTTGACAAAGTTTCAGAAAAACTATTATAAGAAGTTAAAGAAAAAGTTTCCAAGTGGGTTTGAATCAAAAAACAAAATGGTATGTAAGGTTATATCAAATTTCCTTCATTTATGTAATAAGAAAATAATAGGAAAATATCCTCCTATTATAATATTCATTATTATTAGTTTAAGGCAGCTAAGCCATTTAAATTATATTTTATTTCTTACTGATTAAGCACATAATTAGGTTTATCTTAGTTTTTAAAATAATCAAAGATATCTTTAAAAGCATTAGACAGGGAATTTCCTATTAACTTTGTTTAGAAAAAAGTACTGTATACGTAGTTTTGTAAAAAATTCTTTTGGATAATTGTTGCCATGATTGTAGATTCTTTTCTTCCTGTTTGAAACATGCAAAAATAAAGATCATGCTGGTTTTAACATGAATGGATAGAAAGCGGTGGATGATTTTAAACTTTTGCTCCTTTTTAAAATATTGTAGAGTAATTTTTAAAAACTAAATTTTAGAACTGAATCATAGTAAAATAGAGTATTTTACTATTGGGTGGTAAGGGGATTAATTATGTAAATATGATTTTAACGATTTTTGACTCCCCCTACCCATGTAAGGGTACATAAGATTTCTCGAACCCCCCCTCTCTCCTCTTCTTACGTAAGGTTCAATCTCGTTTTTTTAATAATAAAATGTTGTCAGAAGGATCAGTTACACTAACACTCACAGTTTAATCTAAATAAAATTTTTTTATTCTTTAGCAGATTCTTTAGGTTATTCGCTTTCATATTGCACACTCTCAGTAGGCAGGCAGCACCTGACCTGTCACGACGTGTCCGCGGATGGTAGTACATAGTAAAAGAGATTGGGTTTAAAGCCGCCATTTTTTAAACATGGGAACCTACCCAAGATTTGTTTAAATTATGAAATAATATTAGTTTGAATAAAATAGTATGCTGTATGATTATTATTGAATAAAAAAAATTCTAAGCGTTCAACACTATTGTTGCTTGAAAATAAAAGAATCATTTTTTTATTTTTCAAATTGATTAAAATAAACTTAATATGCAAAAAGAATGTACTATAATATAATTATTATTTATAACATTTAAAATAGATGAAAATGAACACAAGTGCACATTATAGAATGAGAAAACCATTCAGCATCCATTAGAACTAGATTTTTAATAATAAATTCTGACTTGAAAAATATTACGTAAGAATGGATTTTACCCTCCCCTCAGATAAAGGCATGTTTAGATTTTATAACCCCCCCTCCCCCTCAGAATTGTTATGTAATTAATGAATGGCCCCCAAGGGTTAAAGTCAAGTTTTTAGAAATTCCTTTGTACTAATAGCTAGCTGCCATTAAAATTTTGATTATTAATTTTTTACAAAACTTTAGATATTTTATTTAGTATACCAACTATTTTTTGATAAAGTATTTATTTAAAGGCAGTTGTGATTTTAATTATGTTTATTTGTGTAGGTGATAACATGTGATTTCTGTAAAAAAGGGTTAGACATATGGATGACAAAGCCAAAGAAGAATTTTGTAGTGAATAAAAAGATTACTCCAGCAAAAAAGAAAAAAAAATCCAAAAAAGATAAATTTTGTGGACTTAATGAAAATGCTGTACTTCAAATAGCATCTAAAAAGAAAAAACATGACTTAAACAACTCAGGTCAAACTGATTCTAGTAATGAACTCTTAAGTACTCAAAATAAAAGGGATAATACGAATCTAAATGTAACTGTGAGTATGACAAATACAAGGGTTTTTGAAACGGCAGATTTTATTCCCCTTGAAACTGCTAAATCCAAAGAAACGAAAATAAAATTTGCACAGAAAAATAAAAGTAAAAAAGATATCCAGGCAAATGCTATTTTAAAATCAAAAGAAAAATACCAGAAAAAGAAAATGAAAAATTTAAGCAATTTTTTGAAAAATGCAAATGAAAAACAGGGGCAGAATAAAAGTAAACAGTCAAATTTAAACCTTTTTTTGTCCAGTTTATAAGTGAAACACTTTTTACAGATAAGAAAAGGACATTAATAATGGCCTAAAGGTATGTCTTAGCTCTTTCACTTATATGTACCACAACTATGTAAAGATGTAAGTTCAAAGCAATGTATTAAATTTATTAGGTAAATCAAAATTATTATTTTAAAAATAAAACCACAATTGATCTAAATCTTTTTTATTTTATTTTTACTCCTTATTTTAAATAACTGTATATGTAACAATCTTTGGTTTCAATGGGTAAATAAAATATTTTATACAAAATATAATGCAATTAGACTAAAAAATGTAAATGAATATATTGATATCATGGGTAAGGTTAATAAAATGTATAATCTTTTGGCTGTGCTAACATATTTCAAATGTGTTTTTCTTTTTACACCAATAGAGTGAATACATTAAGTACAAACAATAATCTTTATTTGGAAGGAGATTAGAACTTTCCTAATGACCAAGCCATTAACTAAGAGATCCAATAACAATATTTTGGTGCATTTTAACAGGTATTTTTATAACATATATACAGGGTTTATGTTTTATCGGCATTCTAAAAAAAAAGTCCAAAAAGGCAAGCTTTAAGTTACATGTAGAAAAAACAGTTAAAATATGAAGAAAATAACCGGGAAAAGTTACAATTTAATGCCTGAAGTCCGTCACTGACGCGCTCATTTTTCCCCCCCACTGAAATTCTGTTTTTGCCACCACATAAATTATATCACATTTTTACTTAAAACAAAATTTAAATACCTATATATATACAAAATTTTACGAATTTTAATAAGAGAAGTCACTCTTTTGTGGTTGTTTAGGTTTTTGTGTAAGTTTCAATTGACCTACTGATTAACATGTATGAATAGAAATGGCAAAACTTTAAAACTGCCCTATTTGTGTTAATTTATTATTAGGAAAAGTGACATAAGTCAAAGAATGCGTCGAAATCTGTTTTTTTTAGTTTAAAATCAAAATAATTCAATAATCACAATATCCTTCAATAGGGTCAACCATTCCTTATTTAATGTAAAAAAATATTTCATGAATATTTAATTACCAGTTACATAGTAACACCTTGACAATCCCAGATTTTTTGTTGGCCGTAACCAGAACTAAATTTTTTAAGATGTCACTTTTCTTTTGATAATGTTAAAATAAGAAAAAAGTTCATGAAATAGTATAAAACAAGTTTTTATGTACCTAATTAGTTTTTTAGTTAGCCTAAAAACTAAAATATTAACAGTATCCCATATCTAAGCTCAACAATTCTTTAAGTATTAATATTCGGTAATTCACATTTTCTTACATTAAGAAACTGTTAAAAAAACGCATTTTCTTGTTTAGTAATAAATCAAGTCTCTAAAATTTCGCCAAAAATTGTCCTAGAAATATAAGCAGCACATATTATTTTTTATTTATTTAATTAATTTTTTCTTTAAAACGGTGTCTGTAAATATAGTGTGAATTTTAATATGTCTATGATTTCTTAAACACTGTTCCTGATGGGCATGGAATATTGGTTATAAATATATCTTTAATTTTTTAAGAACCATATAGTGTATCACCTTAGTAAGAAGTTGGATAGTACCCCATCTAAAATGAATCACCCTTTAAAAACAAAAATACTATACAATTTTTAAAAAAATGTTTTATATGGATGCACCTATATTAACTTTTTTATTCATCTTCTTTAATATTAGCAGAAAAATGTGGGGCAGTATGTAGAGAATGACCCTGTACATTGTTATGTAGGATATATTTTGTTTAAACAATATAGCTGCTAAATACATCTATATAAATAAAATTAGTATTTTAACAAAATCCCTACAGCACCGATTTGTGTACTGTGAAAAAGTTATATATGCCATTTCATTCTGTGGGATAGTTGACAAGCCAAGCCTTAATAAGTCAGGCTTTATGGGAGGTATATAGCTCGTTACATATTGTATTTTAAAACGTCAACTTTCAGAACTCCCAAACCATTAAGGGTTTTATAATAACTCGAATTCCCATGGCTTAAAGTCTGCTGTTCATGTCTTATTTTGGAAAATACATTGTTTACTAGAAATTTTATATATAATAACAATTTATTTTTAAATTTTCTAAATATTTTTATTTTCCTATTTATTTTCTTTCCGACACACTTGGGTCTCAAAGATATATTTTGCCAATGGAAAAATCACAATTTAAGCTACTCTTATGGTCAATCCAATGGTACCTGCTCCATAACAATCTACAAAAGAATAATTGGGTTTAATTTAGCAATATTCATAAATTCCTAAAATATCACAAATGCAAAACTAATTAATTAAAAAATCCACACAACAAAAAAAACTATAATTATAAATATAAGGGAAAAAATTGTAATCTAGTTTACCCTAAGTTGCTTAATAAAACAAATATACAGGGTGCGTCAACAATGTTTTAGCTTTGTTATGCCCAAATTATAAGATATTTCTCTTTATAACAATACCTCACATGAAAAAGATCCCTTTTAAAAAGATCCTATTTAAAAATGTTTTATTAAAACAACATAATACAAAAAAATACATAAAAAGTAACAAAATAAATTTGACTATGAATAATTTTAATACAGTTGCCCGTTAAATTAAATCAATTTCATTAGTTTAATTTGACACTTCTGATAAACAGCTGCAAAGCGCATGAGCACGGCTGAATTAACCTATTTTTTCTTGGTATGTAATGTTTATATTTGACATGAGACAAGACTAAGATATCATATATCATCAAGTAGTTGAGTATAGTAGCTATAAATTTTCCCTAAAAAGAAGAAACTGAATTTGTCTTTTTTAATATCATTTTCTAGTTTCCTATTCTTTGTTTTTTTTTTGTGTAATGCAATAAAGTTGTTTACTATTATTTATTAAACATTATTATTAATTTAAAGATGATGGATGATATATATGAAGGATTTTTTTATAACAGTACCTACTATATTTAAGAAAATTTGTTGGTAATTTACCTATAGTTACTTTGTTTCTGGAGGTAATTATGTAATTACCAAAAGTATTAGTTACATCAACACAAAAACTTAGCAGCACTACTTAAGCATTAATCTAGTTATACTTAGTGGGCACATTGACAGCCAGTGGGACCTCTATGGAACTATACTTTTAGGTTTATTTTTAGTGACAAAATGATATTTTATTATATGTATCGAACCTCCTAAATGGTCAGTTTGAAATGGGTATGATGATTAGCCCACACATTATAGATCCGGGACCACTTTTAGGTCCTTTTTCACTCTACTAAAACCTACCTTAGCACACATGTCCCTATATTTCTTGTCGTCATCCCATGGTCCCCTTTCAGGTAACTCTTTGCCCCTTCTGCGCAGTTCTTGACTAACTTCAACAAGGTCCATGATAGAAATAGGATCCAACTTGTGACGGAAAATGAGACCCACTAAGTATTCCGTGTAGTGCTGCCTGCCACACACAAACAAACAAAAGGGGTGTTAGTAATTCATGGACAAACAAAAAAATTACTACTATCAGAATGAAGGGGAATTTAAGAAGTGTTGTTTTATGACCCAAGCTATTATGTAGGTTTCTGTACATTGTATCCATCTGTGAAGGCATATTAATTATATGCCCTAAAAAATAAGCAGCTGTGTAAAGTCCTATTTCTAACCGACTACCGGTAACTAGGAGGAGGATGTTCTAAGAGCGATTGTTAGGGAATCACAAAAAAATATACCAATTTCATTAAATAAATCTTAGTAATGCAATAAATACATCACATTCTTTATTCCCCTTTAAACTACTCATTCCACAAAAAATACCTGTTTAAGTCTATATAAGTACATGTCCTTTGGGGTTCCGTATGCGTTAGGGGGCAAGCGTTTTGCTGCTCTCCTTATAACTGTTTCTAAGTCGTCTTCTTTTAAAATTTCTATAGTTTCTAATCTGTGTTTTCGTATAAGAAAACTTAAATATTCAATGTAGTGCATTCTGTAAAGATGACTTTAGTTTACATAAGAAAAGAATTACAGAGGTATAATCAGGATAATATTTGGGGTGGCCCTTAACATGTATGGATTAATTATATAGCCTTTAATTATTAATAATTTAAGAAAAAAGGTAAGTAATACAAAAGTCACATAAACAATGAATATGATTTTAAACGTAATTTTAAAAATATATCCCTATATTACTTTTTTTGTTTGAATATCCTGTATATTAATTAATTAAATAAAACACCTCAACGCCAATTAAAAATAAATATAATTTAGCTTTGTTGGTTGCTTAATATTAGTGGATGATGGTGGCCACTCTGCAACTCATAATGTTTTTGTATTGGGTCTAATCCCCCAAAACACTTATGTAAAATAAGTGCCAGATTCCTATTTAAAAATTTTGGCCTCTGAAGGTTAGGTTTAGGTTTAGGTTTAAAGTGAGTGGGTATCGCACCCATTTATATTTCTTCCCCAAGGTCCAGACTTCTAATAAATCTGATGATCCTGTTGGGAGAGAGATCTTTCACCTCCCCCGGCAACAAGGTGTCATTGCCGAGGATTGCAACTCTGAGTCGTGCCATTGCTGGGCACGAACACAGTATATGTTCTGCCGATTCATCCTCCTCCATGCACATGCGGCACTCGGCTTCTTCCGCTAGTCCGATCTTGTGCATGTGGTATTTCAATCTGCAGTGTTCCGTGTACAATCCTACTAGAGTTTTAAGGTGTACGCTTGATTGCTCCAGTAGTTTGACGGTACATTGTTGGTTCAGTGGGCTTATAAAGGTCTTCGAGTGTCTGAGACCCGGAAGTCCGGGCCAGTATCGAAGATTTTCTCTTTGTGTCCAAGCTGATATGAACTGCTTGGCCATTTTATAAGATATACCGATGAACGGTTCCGGCCCTGTGAATTTTGTCCTCGCCTCCCTTTTGGCAAGGAGGTCTACGGATTCATTACCCTCTAGGCCGGTATGTCCAGGTATTCACAGTAGGGTAACCTTGTTGCTTTGACCCAGTTTGGTCAGCGCATCCTTGCAATTCCAGACGGTTATTGCCTCTGAAGGTACTAAGATCTAAAATTAGACCAAGTTCCCTCCACAAAACTTGGTATAATTTTAGATATCAGTACTTCAAGAAGAATTTAATAGAAATGTGGCCCTTATCTTACATAAGTGTTTTGGGTAGGATATCTTTTTTTTTCTAATTTCAATAAATGGAACAAAATTCATCCTGCATTATAAATTCAAAGACAATTATGAAATCAGTCAATTTCAGGTTTAATCAGATTGCAAACCTTTAAAATACCCCCCAAATATACAATGTGCAATTTTTTAGAGTTTTGCCTTTACTTGCGTCCTAAAACCTACTTATATACTAAATTTTAAGTTTCTACTCCCTCAGGAAGTGCCCCCCATAATGCTGTGACTCGATGATTGAGTGAGTCAGTAGTAAAATGGGCGATTTTCAAAATCGAATATATCAGAAACCACTTGACATAACTTTGTCAATTATTTACAGGTAATTAGAGTACTTATGTTAATTTACATACCAAATCTCATATTTTTATGTGGAACAATAAAGAAGTTATAATAGGAGGTAAACACGCTTCGTGTAATTATTAACACACTGCTTGTTAGGCCGGAACTTGGCCTGACGCAGTACTGTGCCCATAGATTAAATATTTTTTGGTGTTTTTTCTGGTCGACAACTTTCTGGGGATTTTAGGATTTGTTTTCACCAGAAGACGGTCTTACACTCCTATACTTAAGGCAGGACAATTGTAGTAAACTAAGAAACGGTTCTCTACAGTTAGTCTACAAATAGGTTCTTCACTAAAACGCTCATGCTGTGTCGGTGTTGTTGCTGACCATCGAATAAAAAAGTAATTCGCTCATTTATTATATTAACGACCGAGTGATGATCGCGTTGTTAAATTTAGCAATGGACTTAGCAATTGTGAAAAGTTAACTACTGTTTAGAATGTTTACAAAACGTCATTGTCAGTGTTATTCAATGATTTTAGTAGACAACCTGTCAAAATCTGACATTTTGTTAAACATTCTAAACCGTACTTAAGTTTTAACAATTGCTAAGTCCATTGCTAAATTTAACAACGCGATCACCACTCGGCCGTTAATCTGTTTGTGTCTTCTTATCCACACAAGTGTAACTTTGTGGTTATCTTGCCTAATTCTTTAGGATACTTTGGGATACCTGCAACTTTCCTTTGAAAACTCATATAAAAATACCCTTCCCTAATTTTTTTTGTGAGAGGTGAAAATATTTCAAAAAACAAATCCCATTTAGTATCCTTTAAAAGAAACATGATGGTTTGGTTTTAGCACTAACATCTAATTATATATCATATCTTTAGCCACTAAATAAAACGCCTTCTGGACAAGGTGAGCCTAGACCCATATAGCCGCCGTCATACACGGTTCCTATGTGATCTGACGTGCATAGGACATATAGTCAAAAGATTAAGTGTATTCCTGAAAATATCGGCTTTGTAACCGCTAAGAAATAAGATTAAGTGCTTTGAGACTTATTAGTCACAGCAGACTAACAACAGCACTTGCACTTGCATTGTTACCAAAAAATTTTAAACATATTTTTTTGTAGATTTATTTATACTTAAACATCAGTAGGCAGACATATTTTACCTGCAAAATCCAGCCTGTCCAGCTACTACTTCGTTATTACAAATACTGTCTATAAGTCCTGTAGGGGTTTCTTTTTGGAGGGGAACTGGACATTTGATAATAGCACTTGCATTCTCTTCTCTATCAGTAGGCACTTCAGTGTCAAATTTAATTTTGTTGTCCTACAAAAATTTAAATAATCTGATTGTTTAAAAAAATGAAGACATAATATAATCAATTTTTAATGTTTTTTTTTTATATGGAAACTAACCGCCTTGAAAACTCAAATGTCAAATAGATACCCACCATTACGATGTCAGATTTATAAAACTTTCGTAACTTATGGTAACAAAGTCAGATTTTTCTTTCTTTCTCGCACTGCCGAGCGGCAGTTCTGCCTTTAGTAGGTATATGTGCGAAGTTTAATTTATTTGCCAGAAATGGTAAGTATGGTTTTGGCGATCCTGAAATTAAAATGTTTTTAATACCTTTAATAATTTCTGCAATTCATGCAATTCTTTATCCCTCAGATAAAACAAACAATTTCTAGGGTGGTGTGCATGTAATCCCAATTTGGCACAGTACTGGCTGACAGCACATTTGGCTCCCATCATGAAAGTTTTTCCACAGCCACAACAAAATTCATGCTTGCATTGAGTGCATGTGAAGTGCATGCAGCCACCTTTGGCTAGAGAATATCTAAAATGAATAAAAAATGTTTTATCGGGATACTTGGATACCACTTCATATCTTGGGAAAAATATCTGTGTTGTTATAAAAAATAACACATTTTGATTTACATAGGTTTGTAGTTTTTACTATTGATCCAAAATTATATTTGAATAGTGGTAACGTATTTTTTAGTATTCTAGTTAAAATACAGTATAATATTAAAGAAAAATACTAGATATCAGATATCTACCTGAACCGCGATTTTAGCATTTTTTTATGCCACATAAAATATCTTATGTGCTTTTAAACTAAATATCTTTTAGAGAGTCTTATAGCTGAGTGCACCAGCAATTTCATTATTTACTTAGTTAAGATTAAAATTACCTAAATTTGCATTTTGGGCAATCAATACCATTTTCTGCTAAATGTTTTGCTACTGCTGAGGCCTGGTTTTCGGGATCGTTAGCGTCCTTCCATTCTGCAAATGCTTCGCAGGAAATGCCTTCATGTTGTTTTTCCCACTAAAATATTATACAATAAACGATTCAATCTTTGCTACCTATCTTATTTATTATGCAATATACTTAAAATGATCACACTAAAAGAAGACTTTGAAAAAGCGTTAACGATTTATTGTTTTTATTCCTATTTGTTATTGCATTTTAAAATCCACAAAGAATTCTTTGGCTAATTGATGTAGCACAGTCTGTAACTGGATTCAACTGTATTTTAAATATTTGTTTTGACATTTTTGTTAGACGTGAACTAAGGAGTACTTCCTGTTTATTTTTTTTTGGGCAAAAAATAAACTATCTATTGTTTGCGTTTGCATTTTACCGCTACTTAAAAGATCTAAAATTTCAACTTTTACCAAATATATAGTCGCCATACTGACTACGTCACTCACTGTGTTAAATTTTCAAAAATTACCCTTATTTTGGGGTTGAAAATTCCAGAAAAAGAAATATTAACACAATGATTATCATATTTTCTGCATCATTATATCTTAGTAAAGCAAAATTAAGTAGTTTCGTAATAAATGAGATTTATAAAGGTTAAAATACACTCTTAAACTGAAAGATAAATCATACATTTTTAAAAATTCTAAAAAGAATTATTTGGTATCTCCATGTCATAAAAACTATAAAACAACTATTTCTTGTTTATTTTGATAAGAAAAAAAACCCTACGATCGGTAAAGTAAGCTCTGCCAAGAAAAGGTAATGAAAAGATGTAAATATAAAAAAGACTTTTATTTATTTGTTTGCATAAAAGACTTTTGAACGCTTGTCCTAGCTCGTTTTATTAGCTTTTGGTTAAATCTCACCCTCCAAGGGGCTGAACCATCCTCAAAATATTAGGAAAAATGTTTAATATTAAATATATACATATTTGTGTTCATATTTATCATATTTATTGATATAATAAAATTTATTCCGTTTTTCGAAAAATTTTAACCCTAAATAAGGCTAATTTTTGAAAATATTCAAAAAACAAAAGATAATAATTGGTTTTTAATGATGAGTAATTTTATTACTGTAAGATATTGTTATCTTTTTTCACTGATCTCTATAATATGCTGAAAAAGAGGCAAATTTTGCGGTTACTCTTTAAATCTTAAGTTAACTTATAAGGAATCTTAGGACCTTAAAGTATAATAGAATTTATATTTGTAATAAAAAATCTTTAAACACAAAACACAAACAAAAGAGTTTTGTTTGTGTACCAAAAGAATTTTAAAAACATTTTTCCTTAGTATCTACCAAATGTGTAATTAAAAGTATTGCCATGACAAGACTTATACTTTTTAATACCCGTTTTATTTTACACAAAGTTTATTACACTACAGTTAAATTTGTCGTATAAAAAAAACTTAAAACAAATTTTTACAAAGTAAACATGTAACATATTTACTTGTGCACAGCAAAACTAACAGGCAGCACGATCTCTTCCTGGCGACGCTTTTGATATTTTTTGGCACAAAACACGAAAGAAACGCACACGAAGTGATTACAATTTAAATAAAGGAGACAGATCATATCCCAGCAAAATGGCGGCTGAACCTTGCAAAAAAATGACCGTACTTTCCCGCCAATTCATGAAATCGTGCTGCTCTTTGTTAGTTATGCGGTGTTATCGGTATGTTGTGGTTACCTAGCAAAAAGTTGTTATTAGTTAATTGGACAGGCTAACACTCTATACTCAAAACCACCGACATTAAAAAAAATCAAAAACACAAGAAAAAAAGTCACATAATTAAAGGCTTATAACATAAAGGACTAGTGATTTGACAAGTATTAAAAGACTTAT
This sequence comes from Listronotus oregonensis, assembly GCA_019359885.1. NCBI lineage: Eukaryota > Metazoa > Arthropoda > Insecta > Coleoptera > Curculionidae > Listronotus > Listronotus oregonensis. The sequence continues at coordinate 193,680 of JAHBCN010000069.1, forward strand.
TGTAAGGAAAAAATATAGTAAAAAGCATTACAAAATATATTTTACTGTCAGCTTCCCCAAAAATACTTTTTAAGCTCTGATGACTCTAGTTTAAAGTAAAGGTATTAGGTAATAAATTAGTTATAGAAACGTAAAATGTTCTGGTTTTATTACCATTTTTTTTTTGTTAATTCAAGATATTAATTGCATTCAGATGATAGTTATTACTTACCGGTCGTCTACAATTTGCACACGTTACAGATTTGCAGTCAGGACAAATAAGACGTTTTTGTTTAGGGTGGGCTATAAATCCCGACGAACACTAAAAAAAATCACTATATAACATCTGCTTAATAATATTGTTATATATTATACAAATATCATTATATATTAGCATAGGCGTCGCAGGGTAAAGCTGGTGGGGGTGCCGAGATAATAATAATAATAGTAATAATAAAAATAATAATAATAATGAAGTGAATAAAACTGGATACGATACATTTCATACATTTGAATTAAGGATTGTAATTTTTAAATTGAACCTTATCAAATAATAATTTTCATATTTTAAATACAGTAATCTTTTTCAGACTAGTGGTGCGACAGGCAGGAATGTGCCACCCTTTATATTAGATGTATAGGTAAACAATAAATGGTAAAAAAAGTATTAATTTCCGTATCTTACCTTTACACACCACTTGAAATTGGGATCTTGCATAAGTGTTCGGTCTCTCAATTTTTGTTGAAACAACTCATGTACTGGTGGGTCTAAGATTCCTTTCAATAGAATGTCCAAGTTTCCAAAATAGTCTGATATTTCATCTTCTGTAGCTGTATTATGACTAAAAAAATAGTAATAGCAAAGTTTAGATTTAACTAAATAACAATTAATTTAAGTAAAATGACTGACTTCTAATTTTTCATATTTTTTAGGTTGGAAAAAATAGTGCAAAAATTGGTAACACTTTATTATTGAATGAAATATGTGTTAAAATAAAGCATAATGTAATGACACAGCTTACTTAGGTAATGATGTCTTATGTAATCGACCGCCAACGTTGGTTCTGATAATATTTAAAAAGTCTAAGCCCTAAAAACAGATAGTTTTTACGATTCAGTTTGTTAAAATATTGTATAATAATAAAACCAAAATCTCCCGACAGAGAGCAGCGCTCCAGTCCCAATTTTGATCAATATTTTTTTCGTTTATCTCGTGAATTATTGATGTTATGATGGCATAAACCTTTTTATCGTTTTGGTTTCATAATTTTTTTTCGCGAGATGTGAAGCATTAAATTTACATGTAGTGATATTTTTATCGATATCCTTCGGCTGTCTGCATCATAAGGGAATTTTCTAAAGGCAATAAGCGGGCCATTTTCATTTAAGAATGACTCCAGCAAAAAAAAAAATTAAGAAAAAGTCTACATTGGTCAATTGTGTTTGTAATTATAACTGTTCACTGACTTTTTGGACCACTGTGGTTCAGTGGTTTTAGTTCGTTAATGAAGTTATTTTACCACATGGTCATTGACGATAAAGTAAAAATTATTTGTTTTGTCTAACCTTAATTCAGGGGCTTTACAAAATGGACAATTACAATCCATAATACTTCGATCTGTGATTTGAACTGTGAAATAATTTTTGGCACATTCTTGACAGCAACGATGTGTGCATTTTAACATAGAGATGATCTAAAAAAACATAAAGAACATTTACATACATAATTTATGACTTGCATATTATATATACCGGGTGGCGAAGAAACTACTGAGCACGGTGATTGTTAGGATTGAATATAAGGAACATTTTGGAGGAAAATACAATTTACTGCGGGAACCATTACCGGAAATACCGGTACCAAATTTTTTATTTTAAATAGAAAATCCTGTATATTTTCGATATTTGAATTATACATAAAATTATAGACATTCTTCATATTACATGTCCTATATTAAATGTTAACGGTAAGCTTAAAAATTGCTTATTTTTCAAACTAATTTTAATTTAAATAAAACAACTAAGCTTTCAACAGAAAATGTCACTGTTTATATGATTTCTTTTGTTGCTACTTTATTAAATGTAAAAAATGAAGATTTAACTTTTTTCTGCTTTGAAAAAACGGTTGAACTTGTAAGTCCAAAACTTTCACTGGCCAATATTACTTTTAAATTTTCTATCCATCTACAACAAAAGCAACCTTTTCTGACGTCGAAAAGTTAAAAAAAGTGACTTTTTTGTATTTAAAAATAAGGCAAAAATGAAGCTACATTTCTTAATACTTAGATTAACATTTTTAATAATAAAAATTGCCATAGTTCATTTGTAATTCAAATGATCGAAATGACCACCATTCTATTGAATACATGAATATCTTTCCATAATTTTTCGCAAAACATTATTTCTTTGTTTAATAGACATATTAATAATTGCCATTGTAATTCATTTGCTTAAATCTTCTGAGTTTTCTGGTGGCTTAGCATACACTTTTTCCTTTATATGGGCCCGGAAAAAAAATCTAGTGGTGCCAAGTCTGGCGATCTTGCTGGTCACGTAACAGGACCATTTGTCCCAATTCAGTTAGCTCCACGAGCGTTGTGAGCTGGTGCTTCATCCAGTTGGGACATTACATTTCGAGCTTCGGCCAGTGGAAAATTTTGCATAAAATTTTCAATATCATTTTCCAAAAACGACAACTATTTTTCCGCATAACCCCAAAACGTTCTTGAAAAGCTGATTCTTGGTAGCCTAGTATCTTGTTTTATTGCGATTAAACATGCCTAAATTTGTAAATCTCGTTTCGTCCGAAAATAGTATAAAACGATTAAAGTTATTATTATCTGCATATATAGTTATTCATCAACCATCAACAGTATATCGCTCGTCTATTAAAGTCATTTTCGCCCAAATGGTGATGTACTTAGTATTTAAAAGACTCGAAGCCATGTTTTTTTTTAATTTGTCGTGCGCTTTCTCTGTGTACGGGGTCTTTGATTATATTTACGTGGCTTCTGGAGCTTTTATTTTTAAATATAAGAGTTGTAGGTTTTTTTTTCATATTACCTTTTGAGATTATCAGTAAAAAAATATCGCAATAAAAAAATGGAAAAATATAGGCAACTTCAACTTTCTTAAATGAAACACCCTGTATATTATACGCTACAATAAAAGATCTTTTTTTCTGATTTCAAATGTGTATATATATATATATATATATATATATATATATATTATTTATTTATTTATTATATATATATATATATATATATATATATATATATATATATATATATATATATATATATATAAATACATTATTGATATTTGGATGAACCATTTTTGAGATATTTAGGCCTAAGATATAAATAAATTAAAGAAAAATTATTTTAGTATCAAGAAAGCTATGAAAACAATAAAATTGTTTTAATAAATTTGACGTATTGATATTGTAAAAAGTTGAAAATTATCATTTAATTATTAAAAGTAGTTTGTATTGCTTTTTTGTCGATGGGCTATTCAGAAGAACAAAAAATCTCTATTATGCGTTTTTTTATGGTAACAATAATAATGTGACGACAGTGCAAAGGGAATATTACTTATTATATTCTTATCAACGGGTACCATCTATAGATACTATTAAATACATAGTAAGAAAGTTTATTAAACGAAAAAGCTTTTAAATAAAGAAAAGGACTGCAGCACGACATGAAAACAAGGTTTTGGATATCCTCGTTTTTTCAGGATAATTATTATACTTTTACTATTGGACTTGCACTAAATACTTTTAATAATTTTAGAAAATCCTGAAATATCAATCTCGGATGCGGCATCTGAACTTAATAAAACAGATTATAAAATTTATTTAACATTAAAATTTTACAAATTTTATTCTTATAAATTTATGTCCGTTCAGAACCTTCCTGAACAAAACATGCAGGACTGACCTAAGTATGCATTCGAAATAGCCAGGTTTATGCAGCAGGATCCAAAGTTTTTAAATAAAATTCTATTCACCTTAGCAGGAATGTTTAATCATAAAAATAAACATTATGGGTTCAAAGAAAACCCTCACCAAATTCAGCAACATAACAATTCTATTCTTTCCATGGCTTTCTGAATACTAATATGAAACTTTTTTGTAATTTATTAATAATTTAACCTAAAATATCTCAAACATGGTTCATCCAAATATCATCAATGTATATATATTTGAAATCAGAAAAAAAAGATCTTTCGTTGTAGCGCATAATATACAGGGTGTTTCATTTAAAAAAGTTGAAGTTGCCTATATTTTTCCATTTTTCTAATGTGATAATTTCAAAAGATAGTATGGAAAAAATCCTACAATTTTCATTTAAAACATTTTTTTCTGTCTTAAAAAATGAAGGCCCCAGAAGCCACGTAAATATAATCAAAGACCCTGTACACCCGCTAGATCCCCAATTTGACGAATATAAACCTATTTATCTAAGTTAACACGAGCCAATACGTTTATTTCAAATTCCTCGCTTTATAAACCTATTTTCTTCATTATCGTTATCTGAAAGCATCTTAAAATAATCTACGAGCCACGAAAAGTAATTTTTGAGAGGTTGAGGGCAATTGGAATATCGCTACTCATAGATTTGTTTAGCTCTTCTTTTATTATAAATACCTTCTTCATTAATAAGAAGTATATTAACTTGTTCGACTTTAGTAAATACTTTTTACATAATTGTAATAAACTAGATAGATTTACCAAAAGATTGGCTTTATTAAACAGAAAATACTGACAACAGTAAATTAATGATGACAACTATTAATTGACAATGACAACTAAAGAGTGGTGGAGAACTAAGGTGAACAATATATATAAATTCATAAATACAGGTTAAATAATTATCACATTCTTCCCTTCCAGTAAAAGTTTAAAATCTATAAAAGTCATTTAAATATTTCGGAGACCTTCTGATTCTTCTTGATTCTTTTCCGGACCCGTTTGTCTCTTCACTTTTACTTATCTCATTTTGAGTAGTAGCAATATCAGAATCTAATTGAGGCGAAGAACAATTTTCTTCCGAACTTTGGTTAAGATTATCTAAGCTACTATTACCTTGTACAGTTGAAGCGCTTTCATCTTCGTCAGTTATTCCTGCAGGTGCTAGGTGTCTATTCGATACTGTAGTTTCTCTTCCGTCCGGTAATCTTACAAAAGAATAATCAGGATTAGATTCTAAGAGGTCTACTTCTTCAACAAGGGGTTCATATTTATTAGAACGAACATGTTTCTTCATTAACACTTTACCAGGAATAGTTAACCAAGTTGGCATGGAGTATCCATTTGTTGATTTTCTTTTATGATTGAACATTCTTTCATGTGGAGTAGCGTTTATGGCAGTGCAGAGTAATGATCTTATTGAATGAAGAGCTTCTTGCAAAACCAATTCCCAATTACTAATTTCTAAATTTTTGGATCTGAGTGCTAACTGAATCGTTTTCCAAATTGTTCCATTTTCACGTTCGATTTGTCCGTTTCCTTGAGGGTTATATGCTGTTGTTCTGCTAGTTGATACACCTTTTGACTGCAAAAACTGTTTTAAATCTGAAGACATAAATGATGATCCTCTATCAGAATGAATATAACAGGGCATTCCAAAAATGGAAAATAAATTTGTTAAATGTTTGATCACAGTTGTAGAAGATAAATCAGCACAGGGAAAAGCAAATGGAAATCTCGAATATTCATCTATTACGGTAAGGAGATATTTATTGTGACTTGTAGAAGGTAGTGGTCCCTTAAAATCTAGGGATAAACGTTCAAACGGAGCTGCAGCTTTAATTAGTGTACTAGAGTTTTTATAGAAGCGTGGTTTTATAGATGCACATACAGGACAGGATGCTATCATAGTTTTAACTTCTTCTACAGAGTAAGGCAGATTTTTAACACGAATCCAATGTATCATCCTTGTTACACCTGGATGACAAAGTTCAAAATGAAGTTTTCTTAATTTCTGTAGATCAGGAGTTAAATTGGCACAAATACGAGATAATGCGTCTGCAACATTGTTTTCTTTTCCTGGTCGATAGATAATATCAAATTTGTAAGGTGCAAGTTCCAATCGCCAGCGTTCTATTTTATCATTTTTTATTTTTCCTGTATGTTTGTAGTTGAAAATAAATGAAACTGACTTTTGATCTGTAAGAATTTTGAAGGGACGTCCAATCAAATAATGCCTCCATTTTCGAAGAGATTCTACTATGGCATAGGCCTCCTTTTCTATAGCTGAATGACGACGTTCACTTTCTGAAAGGGTTCTTGAAAAGAATGCTATTGGCGCTCCATCTTGTGAAAGTGTTGCACCTATCGCATAATCTGATGCATCAGTTTCAACAGTAAAAGGTATCTTTTCATCTATTGCAGTTACTACCGATTTAGCTATATCAGCTTTAAGGTTTTCAAATGCACTTAATGCTTCTGTTGAAATTGGGAATGACTTAATTTGCACCAGAGGTTGAATTTTCTCCGAAAATTTTGATATCCATTTAGCATAATGAGAAAACATACCCATGATACGTTTAAGAGATGCTTGATTCTCAGGTGGTGATAATTCTAAGAGAGGGCCAAGCCTATCAGAATCTGGTCTTATCTTCTTATTTTCAATAGTGTAACCAAGAAGATTAATTTTTCTTAAAGCAAATTTAGATTTTTCATAATTTAAGGTTAGATTATATTTTCTTGCAACTTCCAGAAATCTCTGAAGATTTAAATCGTGTTCAAATTTGTCTTTTCCACATATCGTTACGTCGTCTAAATATGCAAATGTAGCTAGTAATTTTTCATGTCTTATAATATTATCTATTACTCTTTGGAAACTAGCAACACCATTTGTTACTCCAAAAGGAATTCTTGTAAATTGATATAGATTAGAGCAAGCTTCAAATGCTGTATATGGCCTTTCATGTTTTGCAATAGGTATTTGATGATAGGCACTTTTTAGATCTATGGTACTAAATATTTCATACTTAGATACATTTGCAATAACATCTTCTAAATTAGGTAAAGGGTAAGCATCCAATCTGGTGAATCGATTGATAGTTTGAGCATAATTAATAACCATTCGTTTCTTATGATTTGTACTTGACGTTACTAGAGTTTGAGCTCTCCATGGAGAATTACTTTTTTCAATTATTCCTTCTATGAGTAATTTTTGTACTTCTTCTTCAATGAACTTTTTGTCAGCTACAGAATGTTTTCTAGATTTTACAGCTATAGGTCTACAATCTTCTGTTAAATTGTCGAATAAAGTAACAGGTGGAATAGAAGCTTCAGCAAGTGCACATATTTTAAGGGGACCCAGGCTTCCACCAAAAGATACTTCAACTTTTGAGTGCTGCTTTAAAATGTCATGACCTAGAATAACATCTGAGCAAAGATCTTTCATAATTAACAATTTAACGTTCTCATATAAGTTATTTTTCACACAAAGAGTAACTCTACAATATCCTTCTACTTTTGATACAAGAGACATTGATGCCATGTTTACTCGTTCACTGGAAGACTCTGAATGTATTTTATGTGTATCAACAAATTTACTGCTGATAAAACTTGACGTACTTCAGTATCTAGTAATGCTTGAGCAATGTTTCCATTTACTTGAATAGATATAGTTGTTTTATTTAATCCTGTATCTAAAGTAGCACATCTTATACCAGCTAACGTTTCAGTAGCTGCAGCAGTATGGTTATTTGATAATTTCTTTCCTCGACAAACTTTAGCAAAATGTCCTTTTTTTGTACAGTTTCTACAAATGACGTCAGCTGCTGGGCATAAATATCTAGGATGTCTTTTACCTCCACAGAAAAAGCATTTCTGATGTTTTGAAAGAGCTGCTAATACATTATCTTCCTTGGGAAGCGATTCATTTTGATTAGAATTATTATTAGTAACAGTTACATGGTTTATTAAATTTTGAGAATTAGAAAAGTTCTGAGAATGTAGTTGCGCCATTTCAAGTGACTGCGCTTGTTTGTGCGCATCTTCCAATTCGAGGATACTGTGCTCAAGAAGTCGTTGGCGTATTACTGAAGAGGTCAAGCCAGATATAAAAGCATCCCTAATATAATCGTTCTTATTTTGTTCAGCGGTAACTTCTTTAAAATTACATTCTTTGCTCAGTAATTTTAGTGACTGTAGATATAGGTCTATAGATTCACCTGGCTGTTGACGCCGAGTAGCTAAACAATGTCGAGCATAAATTTCGTTTTTAGTTTTTATATAGATTTTATCAAGGATTGTTATAGCCATGTTATATTCTTCACACTCATTAATTAGCACATAAACATTGGGAGATATATGATTTATTAGGAGTTGTAGCTTAACTTCATCTTTGTTTTTAATTTGTTCTTTATTCATGTTGAGGAAGTTCTCGAAAGTCTTTTTCCAATGGATCCAATCCTCACTAGCAGAGTTTACTGTGGATTCGACGTTAAATATTTGTGGTCGGAAATATCGTTCCATACTTCTAGCTAAGATATTTTTTCTGTTTAATAAATTGTAATAAACTAGACAGATTTACCAAAAGATTGGCTTTATTAAACAGAAAATACTGACAACAGTAAATTAATGATGACAACTATTAATTGACAATGACAACTAAAGAGTGGTGGAGAACTAAGGTGAACAATATATATAAATTCATAAATACAGGTTAAATAATTATCACAATAATATTTTAGTTTTGGTTTAGTTCTTAAAACTGCACATAAACTACAACAGTATTTTTATAAAATAAAGTTACAACATTGCCATAAAACAATTTAAATGAAGGCATGTTGTGATTGTCATTTGTTTATCAGAGGCTACTTAGCCAAAGCCCTTTAAAATAGCAGGTATATTCACCAAGGCTAACTTGATATTATGTTAGACGATTATAATGGATCAGTATCATTCAGTCTGGAGTAACTTTGGGTAATTTTTTATAACCAATTTTTGATTTTTCGACGTCAGAGAAGGTTGCTTTTGTAGTAGATGGATAGAATATTAAAAAGTAATATTGACCAGTGAAAGTTTCAAGCTTCGAGGTTCAACCGTTTTTTACAGCAATTAATCAAAATAAAAATTTTGCATTTTCAAAATTAACAAATTTTGAAAATAGGTAAATTTTATATTTTTTATACGTGTATTTAATAAAGTAGTACTACAGAAAATCAAATATTGTTAGTGATATTTTGTATTAAAAGGTGTTTCTCCAAAACTAAAATTAGTTTGAAAAATAAGAAATTTTTAAGATTAAATATCTTAAAAACCGTAAATATCAATTAATATACAGGGTGTTCTATTCAAAATAAAAAGTTGATACTGGTACCTGCAGTGAACTGTCTTTTTCTCCAAAATGTTCCTTTTACTCAATCCTAACGATCACTCAAGTTTCAATTTTCTATCTTCAACCATTTGGCAAGAACGCCGTGGTCAGTAGTTTCATTGTCACCCGGTATTTTTATCTAACATTAGTCGGTCTAATATTAAAAAGATAGTTTAAAAAATAGAAGTCCTAATAAAATTTATTTAGGACACTTACTGTTTTTCTAAAAATTAAACTAGGAAATATGTATATATTACAATTGCTGTAGTTAATGACGTAAATTGATTAAAATCCATACCTTATTCATAGGAAATTTTCCGGCACAAAGTTCACAATCCTGCTGCAAATATGCTAGAGCAGCATCTAAACTACTACAATCCTGCACAACTGCTAACGCTTCTTCAGCAGAAAATTTAAGAGACATTAGGCTTACTGCTAGTTCTGCTTGTTGGTAATTTATTACTTGGCCTTCAGCTAAAAATCTTCTTGCTTGTCTCTAGATTATTAAAATGAGATAAGGTATTTTTAAGTTTATGTAGTATTTATTTAAATTAAGATATTTACCTTTAAGATAATTAAATAATGTCAAAGAAACGCACTACATTACATATTAAAACTCTTACGGCCGAGTGATGATCGCGTTGTTAAATTTAGCAATGGACTTAGCAGTTTAGAATGTTTAATAAAACGTCACTGTCAGTGTTATTAAGTGATTTTAGTCGGCAACCTGTCAAAATCTGACATTTTGTTAAACATTCTAAACCGTTGTCAACTAAGCAAATTGTTAAAAGTTAAGAACGGTTTAGAATGTTTAATAAAATGTCAGATTTTAACAGGTTGCCTACTAAAATCATTGAATAACAATGACAATGACGTTTTGTTAAACATTCTAAATTGCTAAGTCCATTGCTAAATTTAACAACGCGATCATCACTCGGCCGTTAACTTGTTAAGTTATAGTTTATGGTTATGTTTATTATAACACCGAACTATAAATTAAAAAACTATTAATTTAAAAAAATATATTACCTTTTATTTGGAGGTAAATTACCTAATAATTAAAAATTAATTAAATAATATTTATCATCTAACCTAAAGTAAAAGCTCTCACCTCCATAACCTCCATCTCAGTGGGTTCCTTTTTCTCAACATTAAATTCATTTTTACCAAAATCGTCAGTACCTAACTCATCTTCAATATATTCTCCATTATCATCTATACTACTCTCAGTCTCATCTAATTCAAGCTCTTCTTCGTCTGAATCATATTCTTCAGACTCGCAGGTTTCTTCAATAGAATAGTTGTTATTTTTATTGGACGACGGGCTAGATTTATTTTTGGTATCTACATTTAACGTTAGTTGGTTTACACGCTCATTGATTTGATTTAAATTAATATTTAGTTCTTCAGCCATCTTGACCTTACTATCTTCAAAGTTCTGATACTCCTCGGAGTCACTTTGAATCATTTCTTCATTCACTTCTTCAAAATCGTCTTGAAAATCTTCTAGATCATCGTCTGTGCTAGGATCTAAAAGTTCTTCAATATTACTATCAGAAACAGAACTTTCACTATCGTTGTCCAAACTTTTTGTGTAAGACATTTTCTTAGAACTAGCATTCGAATCAAAAGAACTTCTAAAGGATGTGTGGGAGATCTTCCTGTTTTTGGCTATATTTTTTATAACTTGTACTGAGCTTGCCATTTCGTGTGCGATTTCATCACTTTTATTTGACTGAAATGAAGATTTTCGAGACAGACTTCTTCTCTGGTCAAAAGATCTTGATGTACTTGGTTTTTCCCTTTCTATAGGCTTTGGTGATAAGCTTTTTGATTGTTTAATATTGTTTCTATCACTAATATGTCTAGGGGCGGGTTGCATTTTCTCTTGTAATGATTTTAATTCTGAAGTTTCACCAGTAACAGATTTTGCTGTTAGTGGTACATCAATAGCTTTTTTGTGATTCCTATCACTTTTTTCTTTTATTATCATATCATCTTTTTCTGCTTCCTTATTTATAGATTTATCATCAAATAAACCTTCATTTAACACTTCTTTGTTCAGACCAAAGCTTTTTCTTTAATTTCTACATTATCTATTGCTGATTCTTTACTTTTAAAGTCCTTATTCTCCGATTTAGTATCTGTTTCCAAAGCTTTTTCTTTGTTTTCTTTTGTTGGGCTAGGCATTTTTACTGGAATTTTACTTCCATTTGTAGAAGAGGGAGATTTTGGTTCTTTGGAAAAGGAACTCTGTCTTGATATAATCGGTATTTTGGAAGGTCTCTTCTTAGCTCCAAGTACAGTGGTCTGATTATTTTGTGCCATCTGAATTTTAGTTGATGTTACGGGTTTTATTTCTTGTACTTCTGCTTCTACTAAACATGTATTTATTTCTTGAATTATTTTGTTTTTAGCTGGCATAGTTACATTTTCTTCATTACTTTCTTTGTTTTCGCTTTTTTCTTTATTTTGAGTTGGATTATTATCATTACTGAATTCATATTCTATTTTTTCTTCAATAGGCGATTCTGGTACTTGCTTTATGGGCATATTTTTATATTTGCTATACTTTTTACTGTCCGATTTTTTTAAAGGCCTATTTCTTTCAATTTTATGACTGGTTAATCCCTCTTTGTTATATTCTTCATTATTTGGCAAGATAGTTTCGAACTTACTAACAATCTCCAGTACATTTTCATTTGCAGTCCTTAACTTTCTATTTTGAGTATCAATATTTTCAGGTGCATCACTACTGGATTCAGTTGTGCTACTAGAACTCTCTTTTCTAACTACAGCTTGCTTTTCTGCTCGTTGGCGTGCCTTTTTCTTAGATTTTTTCTTTTTTTTGCCCAAGTTTTTTGATTTCGCACCGCTTGGAGGTAAATTTTCTTTTGAATTTTGATGTTGCAGTTCTATTGCAAAATCCTGCACTGTTGTCCCGTTGATATTTGTATCTACTTTATTATCCTTATCAGTTTGATTACTGCTTTTTTGAGTCTTATGATCACTAAGAACTGTAATGTTGCCTTTCGGATCTTCTTTATTCTTTTTGCTTTAAAGTTATTATCAAGTTCATTTTTTGGAAACTCATTATCTTCCTTAATTGGAACTGAATTTGTAATAGCATCAATTTCCTCAACTACGACATCCCGTATAGGTGTTGGTGATTTTCTTTTTTTATTATTTTGTTCAGTGTTGCCGCTTTCCATGTTGGTGGCACTGTTTTCATAAGTTTCAGTAATAAATGCTTCTTCTTTATCGTAACCAGCATCATTGTTTAATTTCTCTGTTGCCTTGGTACCGTCTTTTTGATTTTCAGACGCTTCTTCCCCCTTAAGGTTTTGATTATTAAGGTGTGTATTTTCTTTATCTTGAATGAGTTTATGATCTATTTTCTCTTTGACCATATCGTTTTCGCCTTTGTTTGTTGAAATGACACCCTGAAATTCTTTTAAAGGTTTTTCATCTGATACGTTTTTTTCAAGGTTTATCTGCATTACATTTTCAAAATCCTGGTCGTTATTTATAATTTTAGAAACTAAATTATTATGTTCTTCGTGTAAATTATCTTGAACTTCTACAGGATCATATAAATTGTTACCAAGTGTCGTAGTGCTTTCATTAATATTTTGACTTTCCATAGAATACTCCCCATTCGTTTCGTTAGCTTCTGTGTATTCAGTGTTTTTTTCTTCAGTTAATACACCTTTAGACCTGTTACTTATATTATTTACCTTATTATCTGGTTGATTTTCCATATTTTTTTCACAACTTTTGGTCTTTAGAATAATTTGCGCTGTGGTTTCTTGTAGTTCTTCATTTTCTATAGAACCCTGCTTGTTATGTTCTGTATATTCACTTTTTCTTTCTGCATTAAAGTCACCTCTAGAACTTGTTGCTATATTATTGACATTATGTTCTGGTTGATTTTTCCATTTTTGTCATTACTGTGGGTCTTCAAAACTATTTGTGCTGTGCTTTCTTGTAAATCTTCTTTTTCTCTAAAATCTTGCAAACTTTGAGCAATAGGTTCATTAAGTAAAGGTGCTTGCGCTTCCATTAATTGTATACTAAGTGTACTAACACTTATTTTTCTTAAGGGAATCTTTTTTTCTGGTGCATTTGGTTCAGAACTAAAGGTGAGTTCTTTCTTATCATTTGTCTCTGGACTTACGTCAATATTTTGAAGATTTATAAGCTCATTATTAGAATTAAGCACCGTATTATTAGATTTACTATTTGTACTAGTCATTTGCTCAAAATATTCTACAGTATTTTCGTTTTGGGTATTAGTATTTTGCACAGTTTCGGGCACTTCAGAACTGCCCCTTTGAACTTTTTGAGGATCTTGATTGGTAACTAAAGTATTTTCATTAATTATGTGGATATTACTTGTATGTGAACGAGAACTAGGATGACTAGTATTTTTGCCATCTCTTGATATAGTTTCTAAATTACTATTGAAATGTTTTTGACTGTGATTTTTATTTTGGCTATCACTGGTACTAGGACTGTTACTTTCGGTTTGTCTTAATATCAAATCGGTGTCTTCCACAGCATCAACAAACTGTTCATCTTCTAAAACGTTTTCATCACTAGAACTGGAAGATTCCGACTCGGGACTGTCAGGTTTTTGAAGACTTGTAGCATCCATGCCTACAGAGTCTACAACTTGAATAACGGTGCTACTTTTTTCTACATACACCTTTGGGCTTTGAGCAGCTTGGGGTTCAGTAAATATTGGTGCGATTGGATCGTTTTGAAGCTCTACAGTGTGTAGGGTGTTTTCAATGCTTTTAAGAACTTTTAAATTTTTTGTTTGTTCGTTTTATTAGTATTTTCATAGATAGCGACAGGTTCAGTGGGATTTCTAATATTGTTAGTGTATTCTTGATCATTTCCTGAGACAGTTACATTATCTTTATTTTTAAGAATTAGTTCTTGATCTAATTGGTTAATATCTTGAATATTTTTTAATATTTCATTTTCCCAGGCATCTAAGGAGCTAAGCATATTTATATTATTATCTTCTACATTACTGTGTGTGAACTGTGTGTGTTCATTAACATTTTGGGCTTTTTTTAAATCTTGAAGGTTAGAGGGGGTACTTACATTTTTAGGGGGAGATTTTTCAGCTTTAATATTGGGGTTACTAGAGTCAGAACTTACCGCTTCGGATTCTTTTTTTAAGCGTTTTTCTTCCTCATTTAAGACCTCTAAGAAAAAAAAAGATTTAGAAGAATATTTAATAATTATTATTGAACTGTATACATACCTTCACCCCTAAATTTCTGCAACGTAGCCCCCTCATTACCTGCCTCATTTTCAATCCCCGTCGGCGGACCCCAAATTCTCATTAAAAAAGGTTTTATTTGCGTTTTGCTTAGTTCGCTATAAGCAGCCTCTAAGTCACCATGATTGGCTGTTAGTACTGTTACAATATCTTCTCTAGAAAAGTCACCGCGACTTGCTAGATCAGCATACTAAAAAAAACTTATGGTAATAGGAACAAATTAAATTTAACATAAAATAAAACTATTTTTAAAATTTAGCTCTACACAGAGTAGAAATAATAAGAAATTATAAACAATTCTCCAAATATTCTTTTTCTTATTGTTAATAATTTACTTAAAAGCCACAGTATCCTGCGTTTTTTTAGGTAGTATGCAATTAGTATCTTAAAGTTTTTAGTTATTTTTAAAGTCTTTACCAACTAGATATACTAATAAATACTATTTTTTAATTTAAGCACTAATATTGAACTTAATGAAAAACATTATTTCTCACCTTTCTTTGTCTTTGTTCGACGCACTCCTGTACGGCAGGCCAAAGTTCACCCTTATGCTTTCTCAAGGCATCTTTTGCTTCTCGTTCTGATACGGTTCCAACTATATTCATGGGTCCTTCTCTGCCCATTTGTGTGGCGAGAGTTTGAACGCTTGCTATTATTGCATCCCAGTGTTCCTTTAGCCATTCTATTGGGTTCATATCCTAAAAAAACAATCAATAAGGTATTATGTTGTAAAATATAAAATATATAGGTTCATAGAATTTTTTATTTATCGCTGACAAAATTATATTAGATTTAACATAAATATTGGCTAAACAAAGACTTTATGCTTAATGAGATGTCTTATTAGATTTGCAGAACTTCTTACATTACAATCAAATGAAAACATAACAAGAGATTACTGTGTTTTACAAAAAGTAATTTAAATTAAATAATCCGTTTCTGGGTGAGAAAAAAAATGGCAAATAAAATTTTGTTTATATTATACTTTAGTAATTTTGTTAAACTGTTGAGTCAATTTAACGCCATTACTAAAAGTTTTATTTTCTTAAATCTTAAAAAAATAAATCAATTGTTCTGTAAAAATTAAAATGCATGACAACGTTATAGTTTATTTTATGCTGTTATGACAATAATTTTTAAATTTGCACCATTTTATTTTTAGAGATATAATCAAATTTAATAATTAGTATTTTTTTAACTTTTTTCGTTTGCAAAAAATACATAGGTTTTGAAATTAGGTACTAAATGTATAAAATGGTCTAATACTTTGGGCCAGGTAAATAAAAGAAAGTAAGTACTTTTACTATAGTAGCATCCTTGTTTGATCTTTTAATTTTACATAAGTCTTTTTCAAAAAAACTCGAGAATAAGTATTTGCTTCCTTTTATTCAGTTGGCTCATTGTATCCTTTTTTAAGAAATAAATATTGAATAGGTTAAAAAAAATAAGAAGAAAGAGAGTAATACCTAGAAACAAAATAATCTAAACCGACATTTTACTAATTTCTGCACAGAGATTTAGAAAAAAAATGTCTAGCCCTAAAATATTTAGACGGTTTAATTCTTTTTCTTTCAATGTTTAACAATATTTTAATTATTTACTTACTTTACAATGTAAAATAGCTGCTTGAACTTCGTCAGCAGTGTATTTGTGTTGTTCGGCTTCCTGAAAATTAAAACGAATATATTTTTTTTACGGTACCTTAATGCTTTGTTTCAGAAATACAGGATGTTCAGAATATATTATTGAAACCCACTTGTTTTAAGATCCCACAGAAATTAACCAGACCTAAAATATTTATTTTGTTTTAAATGTTATGGGAACATCTAATTTTTTGTATGTACTTTTATTAATCCATGCCTCTGAAATTGGACATGTGTTATTTTCTTATTTTTGGATGCATATAAGTTTCGTAAATAATTGTTTAATTGCTTTAAAATACGTCTGTACAAATTAAATTATAAAGTAACGTTAGTTCTTAGTCAAAAGTTTCTTTGTATTCAAAACAGCATACTGTTGTCTTATAATAAAAAACCGCCGACTTGACAAAGGCAGCACTATAATGTATATCGGATCATCCGGAAGCTCTTAGAAAAAAGTTGTAGCACATTTTATTCTATTGTTACAATTTTTTAAGGTTGTACTTACTCTTAGTAACTTAACCAACTCCATGCCTTGATTTTTGTATGAATCTCGTCTTTCAAATCCAGTGTCAAAATATTCAGGGTGTAAAGATTCGCTTCTGTGTCGGTGACTTAGAGGTTCTAAATGTTGATCCATCTAAAAACATTAACTCTTAACATCATTTTTAAAAGAAAATATAAATTATATTAACCATATGTCATCATTTATTAAATTGTGTATGTCTCGTAAATAAGCAAAGGTGTGGCATTAGTAATAATATTGTGTATTATTGTATTAGGAGATATTAAAAAAAATCGTTATGTAGTTTCTTTTAAGATATTCCAGTATTTCCTTTTCTATGTAAAGTCTTAATTATAAAGTCTTATTTATAAGTTTTCACACCCACAGTAAAGATCAGGTATCTTTACTGCTAAAGTCATATATGCAATAAAATAAATTGCATTATTTTATTTTTTTCACCAATGAGCATAAAGTATTCAAATAATTTTAAAAAAATTGCATTCCAATTTTTTGCATGCACAATTTCTAAATATCTACTATATACCAATCAGTGTTACTTCTTGCTACATTCGTATATGTACTCACAATTATTAAAATATTACGGGCTATTGCATATGCACTAGACTATGTTCATAATATGTGTATCTCCAAATTCAAAGCCTTTTAAATTTTTTTTAATATAATTTTGAATTTACGTTTATAATTACCTAATCTGTCTCACATAGTTGCAGAACCCAGCTCATAACAAATATGTTTTTGGCGTATTTACTAAATTATTAAATCATTAATATGATAGAAATATTAAAAGTAAATACTTGTAACTTACAACCAAATTATTACATTCATTCATAAATAAGTAAGTTAAAATTTCACCCTATAATATCCAAAATCTTGATGACTAGGTCTCCTATGGTAAAGCTCTGGTCTTCTTAGATCCATAATACTATTAGTTAATCGCGGATTTGTAAAAGCTTTTCTCTGCCTTGCGGGGTGTTTCTCGAAGTAAGGTTCATCGTAATCGGAGGGCAAAGGGCTTGGTTCTCTACTACCAGGTAAACTCTACAAAAAAAATGTATTTTAGAAAAACTTTTTTAAAAGCAGGTTTAACAGTTGATAAACAGAAATAAAACTTAACCACAATTCAGCCTATAATGCTCTCTCATAACTGAGATGACAATGACAAACGTTTCTTACTTGTGAATCGGTAGTAAAACTTTGACGACTGGAAGACCTATGCAATGACAATTCTGAACCCCGTTTCGATGGTGTCGTGTGAATTGAATGGGACCGCTTCAATTCCATTTTTCTGCTTCCCCTACTTGCGGACCTAGCCCTTGGTGATCTTGGACTTCTGGGCACAAAGTTGAGGGGTTCATTTTGGTGAACCTCATCATAGGTCTATCAAAATGTTTAAAAAATATCTTAGAATTGTACTAGCTTAGAAAAACTGCAAAGTTTATCAACGTAAGATCAATAAGCCAATATTTTATTAATAAAAGAAATGGTCCTCTTACCTGCGTAGACATATTTTGAGGAGGAGGTGATGTCCCTGTACTGGTTGTGACTAGTTTCTTTTCATTCTGAGTATTATCTTTACTTTCTTCAATTACTATTTCTCTTGGTGGGGAAGAACCGCATCCGGTGGACACTCTAGAAGTATTGTTAATCTCATCGCCATGACTCAAAGTAATGTTTTCACTATTTTTTTCAGTTTGATAATCACCATTTTTAAAAGAACTTTTTTCTCCATTATTCAAATCATTTTTTGATTTTTCAAAAGTTTCAGTCTTTCTGTTAAACCTTGCATTGAGTTATCTTCTGCTTCTGCAAAGCAAGGCAGATTTTTAAGATATATTAATTTTACACACTAAACACACTAAAAGTACACTTAAAGACACCATGCACTAACAGTATTAATAAAAGCGACTAATCACATTACAACACAACATAACACAACACTCACAAAAAATCTGCACCACTAAATTACTTGTTAAAAGAAGGGTAAAAACTATTTGCTTTTATAAAATGAGGCTGTAAATTTAGTCCCAGGCCAAAAACTGATCTTTCTGGTAGGCCTACCTTTGCTCCTTAAGTCCAGACTCTTCTTCTCTTCACTGGGACTGCTCACGTTTAGTTTTTCGAGCTTGTTTTGTAGAGACTCAGTTTCACTGTAGCCTTTACTATAATCATCAGAGCTTAAGCTTTGCAAAACCGCATCTTTGTCTCTTTCCTTTTCTTTCGTTTTTGAGTGTGTAGTATTTGTGATTCGGCCTACTGGTGGCTTTTTGGAGGATACGGGGCTTTGAACTTTTTGTGGACTTGTTACTGCATTTTTCACAAGCTTTACTTTGGAAGTTGGAGTTTTGCAACAAACTGAACATACACGAATTCCCGGATCGTTTACAAAAGTACAATGTTCGCAGCTCCATGATGCTGTTGGAATTTGTAGTTCAACGCTATCTTTATTTGAGGATAGATAGTTCATCCTCCTCATCAAATACTTTCATATCCTCTTTTGGACTATCGGACTGTTCATCATCAGTCTCCCCACTTGACGATTCTGCCACGCTAGCTCTACTTCTTCCTACTGAGCCTCTTTCAAGTCTCTCACTATTTTTGCTTCCCAAATGTCTTCTTGACACTTCCCTGGGCATGGATGAAGTATCTCTTAATGGTCTCTCTCTTACAACGTATCTTCCAAGAGATCGCCTCTCACTTCTGTTATCTGCATGACTAAAAGCTGAGCGTCTATCGTCTACATCATTCGAGTCCTCGTCGGAAGTATCATCTCGATACTTACGACGGGATTTCTTGCTTAATGTGGATTTTCGGGATTTGACGCTATGTGTTGGTGAAGCCGGACGTGAGTGGGAACATGGTCTAAAACCAAATAATATATTTTGAAATATATAAGTGAAAAGTATTGCTTATTTTATAGAGATACTCGTCTTTTGCATACTGATAATATTCTAATAATTAATTAGTCAAATATTTTTCTGACCTTCCATGTGGTGGCGGCATTCCGTAGGGATACATTCCAGGTGGAGGTCCATGCCAAGTGCCCATCCACATCGGATTTCCTGGATATCCATTAGGTACCATATTGAGACTCATGTTACTACCATGGACTGGATCACAGCAAAATTGTTGTTGCTGCTGTTGCTCCATCCATGCGGTTTGACAACAGGGCATTGGGTAGTTCAGTTGTGCCATTGAGTGTGCCTAGAAAATAAAACAATCTTTAATCAACGTTTAAAAAATAACAAAAATAAAAATAGGTGGTTACATAAGACTTTATACGAGCATTTTTATACATTTATTAAGTAAAGAAGGAAAAGTTTGTAATTTAATTACTACATTTTTTTTTGTCAAATGAATAAGTATTCCTGGTTTTTAAAATATGAAACTTGTGTTTACAAGCTTTTATTTAACTTGTAATGTTTGTTGTATGTTGTTTGTTTGTTCAGGTCAAATTTTTCAACTGAATTTTACACGTTCAGTTTGGATGACAATGCATGATGCATGATGTCGCTCTAAATCCAAAATGCCTGACCGCCCAAGATGGCGGACTAGTTATTTTTTATCCACTCCTATGATATGGGTGTCAAATGAAAGGGTTTCCTGAGAATACGAAAAGGTAAATGACGTCACTCTAAATTATTTTTATGCACTCCAATGATATGGGTGTAAAATGAAAGGGTTTCCTAAGAATACGAAAGATTAAATGACGTCACTCTAATTCCAATATGGCGGACCGTCCAAGATGGCGGACTAGTTATTTTTATGCACTCCCATAGTATGGGTTTCAATTGAAAGGGCTTGTTGAGAAGAATACGAAAAATAAAATGTCGGTACTCTAAATCCAATATGTCGGACTTCCAAAGGTGGTGGACTATATTTTGGTTAGTTCTGGCTTGTTCTGGTTATCCATGAAATCGATATCAAATGATTGGGTTTAAGGGGAAAATTAAATTGACGGAAAGCAAGATGACCGCCATACCAACTTTCAAAAGATATAACTCGTTAAAGGTTTAGAATAGTTTGGTATTGAACAGACTTAGAAACATGTCCAGCGATAACTAAAAAATAAAAAATAAGTTAATGGTAAAAAACCCTTTTTAAAAACATGCTTTTATTTACCTGCACTAAGATTATTTTCTTCTTTTTTAGTGCATGTAAATAAAAGCTTGTTTTTATATTTTTTTATTATTTAATTAATAGTTTTGTTAAAACTAGATTAAGTGAATAGAAAAAAAGGCACAGGTCACGTATAAATCTAAAATGTGCTAGAGAGATACAAAAAATTGCATTAACAGAATCATTGCTAACATGAACAATTTCGTCAATGTTACTTCATTGATAAGAAGTGAAATATAAACGATTTAAAAGTATTAAAGCTTTACCTGTTGAACAGGCATAAATCCATGATGGTGGTGATGGGGCATAGTGTTATTTAAATCAAAAACGGAAGTACTATGGGGCAATCTTTGTCCAGATGGAGGACAGGATGTGTTGCTTAACTTTCGAGTAAGCCTTGATCCTGTTTCTGACCCAGAAATACTACCAGTGCGATTTCTTACAGCCCATTGGTTTTGCTCCCAGTCCGGATATCCAGAGTCTCGACTTGATTGCTAAAACCATAAAAAAAAATCTGTCAGATTACATATGAAATATAAGATTTTAATTTTAAAATTTAAGGTTCAAGTATTTTATTTCAGTTGTTGTAAAAACACATCTAGCAACATAATTGCTATTTTTTCATAACCAAAAGTACGGTAACATTCTCTTCTAAATCTTAATAAAATAATGAAATATTTTTTTTAATCAGTTAATTTTCTTGTATTCGTGGCAACACAGCTGAAGTGTAAATAAAATTCCTTATTTACAATCTAAAAATAGAGAAACAAAGGAAGCTGCGCGCCGGTATGAATACGAACGTTGCCTGACCCTGGTATGACGTAGCATCCAATCAGAACATCGGGTCCTTAGGACGACGCGAAAAGAAAGGGGAGTCGCGGTGAAGTGAAGAGTGTCATGAAAGTGCGTCACGCGTGCGTCATGGAAATTGACCAATAAAATATATCGGACGGCGAGACTCGGAGGTCAGCAGGGCGACGAGAAGCGGGACGTATTTTGGTACAACTGTCTGAGCGGTTAGAGTAACAACCTACAGTTGGAAGAGTTTTTCGGTTTCTTACAAGGAGTACAACTGTCTGAGCGGTTGGAGTAGCAACCCGTAGTTGGAAAAGATGCTCGATTTCTTATGAGAAGTACAACTGTCTGAGGGGTTGGAGTAGCAACCCGCAGTTGAAAAAGTTTCTCGGTTTCAAGGAGTACAGCTCTCTGTGTGGTCGAGTAAGGAGCTGTAGCTGGAAGGTTTTTCTATTCTTTACGATAACCTAAAAACTCTCTAGCATTTTAGAACAATCGCCGAAGTGTTCTATTAAGTAATTTATAGAAAAATAGTAATTGTTTTCTTTAATTTCGTTCGAAAGTGTACATTCTCTTAGCTAGTAGAGCTATCTTAAATGATTCTCGGTGTCAATTTTAGATTGACACATTCTACGCAAAGTTTAAAAGCAAGATGTAATTAAAGTAAAATAAAGAACTGTACCAGGGCAGGCGTTGATTGGAGTAGTGTTTATGGAAGTGATCTAAAACATAATTTGTACTGAGCGTCACAGGAGTGACAAGTAATACGGCGTGTCCCAAAAAACTGTAAATAATTTCTAAATTTGTCTTTAAACTTTCTAACTCCTATAGTGATAAAAAACGATCTCTATTAGTGTCGTAACGTCGTCGGAAGGCGATTCGGATTTTTAGTAAAAATGTACATAGCTTTCTCTGCTGGATTCAAGTTAATTTTTGTGCCGATTTCAAGACCAAAATTTATAACTTTCTTC
This sequence comes from Listronotus oregonensis, assembly GCA_019359885.1. NCBI lineage: Eukaryota > Metazoa > Arthropoda > Insecta > Coleoptera > Curculionidae > Listronotus > Listronotus oregonensis. Next base: position 216,344 of record JAHBCN010000069.1, read on the forward strand.
TCACATTTCAAAAAATTAAGCCATTGATAAATTTGTACACATCTGATATTGTCAGTAGGTAATAAGTTATATTTGAAATTTCCGAATTCTTGACAAATTAAAATTAAGGCTATCAGTGCCTATAAAAACAGGGTAATTTCTAACCTTTTTCCTTCTTTGAAATTTTTAAAGTAAACTGAATTTTAAAAAAATATATATCAAGGGAAATTTTTTACTCATGAGAAACTGTATAATTATAAACATTGAATTGAATTGCTGATACGCCTCATTGGCGCATCACACGATATTTTGTGGTGTAGTAATGTATATATTTTATTGTAAATAAAAACTTGTTTATAGTTATTTTATTCTAAGTGTCTCATTTAGCAATAGTCATTCTATAGGGCGTCCTAACCTTAATTTGCACCGATTGTATTTCAGTTCAAACTTAGTCGACAGCAGAGTTTGTCGGCAACTACTTATAGTGCGGAAGCGTAACAATTAACGTTTCCCCATAATCAGTCTCAAGATTTAAGAGTTTTACTTAAAAAAAACTCAGGCAACAAGAAGGATTTCTTAAAGTTCTATAATATTACCCTGATAAAAAAAACTGCTTTTTAAATAAATTGTGATAAAGGAAGTGATGCTGATGATTGGTGGTGGTTTTCTTTTTATAAAATATTCTTTAAAATAATTGTGCGAAATCCAATGCCTATCTCTAAAAAACAAATTATTTTTGCTTTCTGATATTTTAAAACTTATTCTAGTTATCATAAATCTACAAATATTATATGTGTATACTGTATATTAAATTGATCGTTTTTTAATTAAAGAATAGTTAAATAGTAAAAGTTTTTACTGATCATAGGCAGTTGCTTAACAGTTTAAGACAGAAACAAGATTTACACTTTTATTTTTGCTTAAACCGACTATGGTCACTTGTATCCATATTCTTGAAAATCAGTATATCTTGTTTTAATATCTTGCTAACCAAGCTGGCTTTTGGGATTATTAAAAAAAAAGAAAGATAAAAAATATTGCATTAAATATAACAAATTTGGTTGGCAAAAAAGATATTTTTTAAAACCAGATCAAGGGCATTTAAATCTTGTAAAACTGTTAAAACGCCAAAGTATTTGTCTCCAGATACATCTGAGTCCGAAATACCCTTTATGCTTTCAATGAGCCTAATAAAAAGTTTTTTTCCTTACATGGTCAAACGAAGCAACTGTACTTGGAAGATTTGGCGTCGTACCCCTCATAGCTAATTGATGTTGTCTGTATCTTTGCTGAAGGGAAGGGCTGGGACTAGGCTCATGGAATTGCCTAAAATCATCTTGAGAAACTTGTGAATTTGATCGAGAAGCTGAAAAATAATTCAGATAGAATTTAAAAATTTTTAAAAAATGTTTTTTTTCTTTTTCATATATTGAATGTAAAAAATGTCAAAAATATACTGTAAAAAAAGTAAAATATTAAATATTAATGGAGATATTGTCAAAAACGTCAGCGTCCGCATACCGTCACTGATCAGGTAGTCGGAGCGTAACGAATCTTTAACTTTAGACTTTCAAAAAAATAATTTTTTAATATTTTGTATAATATGGTAAAAATACACTGTAAAAAGAAAAAGTTAAATATTAAACATTTCGGTGCACACGAATTCGCTCCCGCAGACAGGTACCCATTCCATTTGCTACCTAATTCGCTCCCGAGGCTATATGCTAGTTCGCTCCCGCCATTCTAAGAAACTCAAGAATGATAATAGGCATCGTGAATAAAACGCTTATATATAATACGATTTTTTTATTTTGGCATAAACCTATAAGAAATACATTTTACATGAAACGCTTTATTATGCAGGGACTCGGCTAAAAAATTACATTTTAATGTAATAAGTCGGTCATGGTTAGTTCTGGTTAGCAAAGCGCCTTTTTATTTTCCCCAATTATATATCAGACGTAAAAATGCGGTAGAAAAGATCCATGATTTGCTTTTTTTACATTAAATGCATTATTTAGAAAACCGCCGAGTCCAGGTATAAATTACTTCTAAGAATTTTTAACCCGGAGCGAACTCGCTCCCGACCTTTTTATTCAAATTAGTGATATTCTGACCATCGGAGCGAACTAGTATACACCCAAACATTTATCGAGATATTTACAAAAACGTCAGCGTCCGCATACTGTCACTTTAAACGTGATTATCTCGAAACTGTCTTTTTAAAAACTGCTCATGCTATAACTTAACCGATTAGGCTGAAATTTTTATAGGTTTCTCTTTATAGTACTATAGAAAGGATGTACCTAAAAGTTTAAAGATAACGGGTTAATTAATATTTTTTTGAGGAAACTTTGAAAAAATGGTCAAAAATTTGGACCTTTTATTAAACAGCCTATATAAGTTTTAATTTTTAAATTTACTTCATAGGTTAATCTTTCCCTTCTCAATACTAGTAATCGAACAAAAAAAAAACCTTTTTTATTTCAAATAAATTTTGAAAGCTGCAACAGTTTTCGATGTCTCGGAACATACGCTTGAAGAAATATTCTGTAAAGCCGCCATTTTGTAAAAAAATAAAAATCACATGTTTTTTTACCCTTTAACAATGTAACAAAAATAAATTTTCCAGTTGTTTTATCACCTTAAAAAATCGTCAAAATTTACTGATTTTATCCCCCTTAATAGTAAATGTAGAAAGAAATATTTGATACCCTTTCTAGACCTTAAAAATAAACATGAAAGTCAAAAAATATATATATTTTTTTAAATAAATAAATTTCCTTCTCCCCCCATATATCCTTTTTCTTTAAAACTCGCCTTTCCCATCTCCAGTCTTACCGACATGCAGGTATTCAAAAAATTTAAATTAAAAATTATATTTTTTCTGTGTTTAATAGTTAGCCACTAAATTTCCCGTTTAACAAACAAAAAAAGTAAATGCGTCTTCTAAGGTGTTAGACGATATGTACAGTCCAGAGTAGAGCATCATCATGTGTTTGATTGATGTGAAAAAACAGCCTCAAGCAAGAAACTGTAGCAACAGTAATGGTTACTTTAAGTATACATATTTACTTGGATAACTGGGTACTCCACTACTACTACCAGGAGGCGTTGGGGGCAAAGGTCTGTTCCCCAAGGTAAGACCCCTTCTTAAACTGTTCATCTTCTCTTTTAAACTAAAGGTATTATCCTTTCGTGGCATGGTGAATGATGATGGGCCCTGAAAAAAATCTATGTTATCGCTTCCCGTTTCCAAAAATACATTAAAAACTCATAAAAATACAGAACCTAAGACAATATTATGGCATTATACCGCAGCAATAATAATAACGTCTTCTATTAGTAGGTCCATATTTTTATTTTAAAAAAGAAAGGTTGCTATTAACAAATAGTGTTTGAGGGTGTAGCTATCAGAATTGAGCGAACTAAACTAAATATGCTTACTAAAACTAATTAGTAAGATGTGCTTTGTAAAAGGCAAAGGTTTGAATTTAGAGACACACTCTATTATAAACGAATATTATCAACTAAATATTAACTACAAGTTAAGGAATGCATCGCATGCTGACAAAATTTTATTTTAAACATGCTATATTTATATTAAATAATTTCGAGCTAAAACCATTCATGTATTGTTAGACGGCTTCTAAATAATTAAAATAAAATATATATTTTGGTTGTTTTACCTGATTATGTGAGATTGGTGTGGGGGAGGGGCACGGGGAAGGTCCAATTGAACCGGATCTTCGTCTGCGGGGTGGAGGAACAGGTACTGGAGGGGCCTCTCCTTTGGGGGGTAAGGGTGGACGAATAGACTGAAACCCTTTTTCTTCTACTCTCTGAAAAGATTAAATAAAATAAATATATTTATATATGTACTTGTATATTATTAAAAAGGATATATTTCAGTTACGAAACAGCATGTGTTGTGTTAAATCAATAAATAAAAAGGCTATAGATATCGTAATTGATAAATCTAGTTCTAACCATATTGATTAAGTATTATTACAATAGACATAATTAGGTATTTAAAAAATATGTTAGTCAGTATAATTCCTAGTTGTTCACTGGAATATACAATATGTTAGATTAAATTATATTTCCTGCCTGAGTAACAGTAAGATTTACATTTTTAAACTTATTTATTTAGGTTTTTTTTATGATAAGAGCAGCTGCTGAATTTTTACCAATATTAAACTTATTTAAATATTTAATGCAGATATTTATAAAGGCGATGATCTAATACCCAATAAGTAGAGACCGCGGCTTCAATGCTTTGCATATCTAGCTCTTTAAAGATGGAGTTAGAACTAAAACTTTGTATATATTTAATGTAAATGTGGGTTATTTAATGTAAACGTGGGTTATTTAATGTAAACGTAGGTCTGCTCTTATACTGATAACATGTCTTACCCTTCTTATATGACTCTGTCTTTTTGGGTGCCTATGATACATATCATCACATGATAGACAAAAATTCTGCTTGCATTGTTCACAGTATACATTGACGGTTGGTGACGACGATCCACAAAGTTGACAATGTACTTCAGGTTTGGATGCTAAAACAGTTTAAGTATAGTTTGTAGGTAATAACGTAAGCTCCATAGTGGCAATTTGAGTAACCTCCAATAGACAGCATATTTCGTTTATTTGCAAATTTATCATTTTGCTGTAATTGATTGCTAGATCAATATGTCTTTTGTTACTGGCATTAAGCGTAACTAAAGAAAATTGTTGATTATTAATTTATAACACGCGGATTTTAACCGCAATTTTCAACAGGTCAAAATCGTATACGGCACTGGCAGGTTTCAGTAGGTACCATCTTGGAATCAAAATGAAAAATGCACACATTTTATTAAGAGAAATTGCTTCTTTTGTGAGTTGAGTAAAAATCACATATTAATGGTTGGGGGCTTTAAACTGTTTGAGTTGGATTGATAAATATGGTACTAGAGCAAAGGGTAATTGTTTATTAGTTAAGTAAGATCAAGTGAACTGATAGCATAGTGATATATGTTCGAAGTCATGCAAAAAAAATCAGCGCAGGAGCCCATAGGGCAAATGGGCTAATTTCTTAAGAGATTTATATATGTATCTAACTTACGCGCCTAATACAAAATTGAATTCAACACTTTCATATAATCGGGTAAAATTAAAATTTTACAGACTAAATTTTATTGATTTTATTTTTAATTTTTACCAGTATTTATAGCTATCAAAATGCTTCCTCTGTTAATAAATAACTTTGCAATTTAATAAAGTTTGTGGGGTCAAGTATCCAAGAGTTTGTTTATTTTTCAAAAATGGACGTTAAAAAATAAAGTTTTTCTTCAAAAATTCTGAAACAATCTGACAAAGCGACATTCCTGTAAAACGAAGACTTATCTACAATAAAGAATTTGCCAATTCGCAGAATGGAGTATAAATCAGGAAGTTGAAGGTATCATCACCAATGAAAGACTAGCTCCGTTATCGTTTTAAACTATTTTGAATCGACTCTAAAAGCTTGAAACCCAAAACTTACAGATCCTGAAAGAAGAACATATTAACTTTTTGGAGAGATTTGTTTAAAGAGCAACATCTTTTATCAATTATTATCATCATTTTTTATTACTAACCAGGTCATTTTTTTAACTTTTCCTTTTGACAATACTGATATAATAATATTATTATATTTTCCAATAAAACATTTGGCAGATCTTACATTTCATAACATAAAAACACCACATTATTTCTTTTTGTTGAAGGTGATGTTGATATAAGGACTTTCTAGTGCCAGTCTTGTAATAATTCCATATACGAAGACAAACAAGTCAAGATGATTTACTATTTTGAATAAAGGGATCTCAAAATATTTAAAATTACGGCCATCAAATGAAAAAAATAAAAGATAGAATATACCCTTGCACAATCAAAGAGTCACAATACTGGCCATAGCTTACGTCGTTCTTTGGCGACCTTGTGGCCAATGCTGGAGGTGACTAATTGCTTAAACGCCACCGAGAATAAAAGTCATCCACTGTTTGTTGAGAGTTATGTAGAAGAATTAGTGTCCAATAAAATCGAAATTGTTAAAAAATTAGTTTATGGAAAGAGGGCAATTGAAAACTCGGCCGATGATAAGAATTAAATTCCTACCATAAAAATATGACCCAAAAAAGGTATGTAAACTCGGCCGGTCGTTAAAGAAAGGGTTGTAAATCCGATAAGAAAACTGGGCCGTTTATAAAAATGCAACATTTAGGGTTAAATAAATTTATTTAGGAACACTGAAGATCGGTAAGACATTATGATACTTATATTTATTATTAATTGGGGAAAATAAAAAGCTGCTATGCCAACCAGAACTAACCATGACCGATCAGAACCTTAAGTACCTGACAAAATTTGACCACCAGCCGAGTTGCAAGTGTGATTACAGGTAATAAAATATTTACCGGCCCAGTTTTCATGGGGCAAAAAATTAAATATACTAAATCGGCCGAGTTTTCAATCGCCGATAGAAAGCTACATCAGGGTTATCGTGCCAACTTAAGCAAAGATGCAACTTGTTTTTATGCTTGCTCTAGAAAAGTGTTGATAATGAAAATGTATACTTTGATAATTAAACGATTTACCTTTCTTGTAAAGTCTGGTATTTTGATATATGTATTGAAATTTTTAGCAAAGTTATTTTTTTGGAAAATTTTTGGGGTTTGGAGTTCCAATATAATTTTTTAATTCGATCGCATCGAATGCATTTTTTATTTTATATTTTGAAACCTTATGACTTCCCAAAACTAGTAATTAACCCAATATTTTCTGCAGTTTTACCCTTTTAATAAATCATCATTTTTCTTCTTTCTCTAACAACAAACGTGTATTAACTAATGCACGAACCCTAAAGTCATAAAACCTTTAAGTAGGTATTATATTATAAGTATTAATTAAAACGACTTGATTCTGTATAAAAAAAAATAATAAAGCTGGTAGAAGAGCTTAAAGAGAAGAAAGTGGCGAGATAATGATTGTGAAATAAAATTTTAAATACAGGCAGGGCCGCCGCCAGAAAAAATGTTGGGGGGGTCATAACCTAAGAGGGCACCTACACAAGATAGGCTCATACAATGGGGACCCAAGTTGCAGAATGTGCGACGAGGGGGAAGAAACAGCCTACCATATCCTGTGCGAATGTAAAGCATTGAATCACAAAAGACAGGCATTATTCGGGCAACCGGAAATGAGCTCACAGGAATATATCAACCAACCAGTCTCGGGGTTATACAGACTTGTAGAAGAAACGAGACTAATGGGAGGATTGATATAAAAGACAATGGGAGATTGGGCACAAAAAGCCCATGAGGCTGCGCTGCCTCCGGTAATTAAAAACGGCTCCCAAGGAAGAAGAAGAAGAAGAAGGGGGGGTCAAAAAGTTTAGTCTAGAATTAATTGAATTAAAAACACAAATAAAATAAATATACCACAGCTTTAATTTCTAAATAATAATCATACTTATTCAAATTCCTAGAGAATATTGTAAAATTTAAGGATTTAGAAGGAAAATGTTTTATTTCAGGTAATTTTTAAAAACCCAGGGAGTTTCAACGGACACCTCGACCCCCCCCTGTCGGCTGCCCTGACATCAGGTATCTTTAGGTGGTGTTAGAAACAAATAAAAAATATTTCCCAAAAAATTTTTAACTAGTGTTAATACAATATTTTGATGTTTTTAAAGTATCTATAATATCAAAGGTATTAAAAAATAATTGTAATATTATCATTCTTGGTGCCGTTAACAATTGAATTGGGAGCTTATCGGCCGAGTGATGATCGCGTTGTTAAATTTACCAATGAACTTAGCAATTGTTAAAAGTTAACAAAATGTCAGATTTTGACAGGTTACCTACTAAAATCATTGAATAACACTGACAATGACGTTTTGTTAAAGATTCTAAACCGTTGTTAATTTTTAACAATTGCTAAGTCCATTGCTAAATTTAACAACGCGACCATCACTCGGCCGATAATGTATCAGAGTCAGCAGGGGTCGGGTGTTTTAACCTGATTTCACGATTATCTAACGTAAATAAATTGGCGTACTTGATTGATTTCTTTTTACTTCAAGTACTTTTTAATTACTTAAAGTACTTTTTTTACTTCAAGTACATCGTAAAATACTTCAAGTACCTACTTAGAAAAATACTTCAAGTACTTTACTTGGTCAAATCAAGTAAAAGTTCAAGTATTTTGATATAAATTAATCAAGTACAAGTACAGTTCTTTCATAATAAAAAGAACTTGAAGTAAAATACTTTAAGTACAGAAAAGTACTTGAAGTAAAATTTTACTTCAAGTACTTCAAGTTTTGACAGCTCTGGCTACTAGTATTAATTTTTTTTTTCTTACCTTGAGCATGATTTTTTGTTTGCAGTGGTGGTGCATTTGAATACTGACCAAATTCAATCACTTCATAATCGGGCTCTTGATTTGAATGTTTCCCTGAATGTTTCCCTTTATTGCTGATGTCGTCACGTGGTATTGGTGGAGGAGGAACGCTATTCGTACCGGTTTTATTCTAAAAATATTTGATATTATTTGATAAAATTGTTTTAAATGTGCTTTTTGTGCATTTTCTCATACTTTCAATACGAAATTGCATTTTATTAATTTCTTTACATAGAGCAAATTGTTATTATTTGAGACTTTTTTAAATTATTTTATATTAGTACAAGGTATAAAGTTAAGTTATAAAAATGTGGATCTTTATGGCCGTCTGTTTGCCGCTGTGCCTATTTTTCTAGCTCAAAAACTATTTTGCAAAAAAAGCAACGGTGTTTAGGCTTCTTATTGCTGATTCAAAATCTGCCAAAATTTTGTTATGTACCTACAAGATAAGCAAATTCAAAAACAATAATGATTTATGTGCACTGTAGTACACCAGTAAGTGTTTGTGATATGATATTTTTATTAACTTTATATAAAAATAAACTAGCTGGAAAAATACCTATTACGGAGAAAATATGAAGAAATTGAATATAGCTTAGGCCAAAGACAATTGTAGTTTCACTATAGACACACAAATCAATGCTACATTTTTGATAATAAGTTTGGATGCTCGCTTATAGGCCAAATTCGTTGTAATAAGATTTTTTTTTGCTATATAATACTAAAATTTTAATTATGTAAATTTTTACTTTGGAAAATTTAAATTTGATTAAAAATATATTTGTAGTTAATAGGATACATGATGTTTAATATGATTTAATTTTTTTTAATTATATTTTTTATTTTATGACATTCACACTTAACAAGAAATACTGGAACTATATAACTAAAGTAAAATACCTTTAATTTTTATTGGATGTCTTGCATTTCGTGTTGCTATTTCAGCGCTGTGGTTTTTCTATAGTGGTAATAATAGGACGTAAAATGTGTATTCTTACTGGCGTTTTTAAGGTGCGTTTATGAAAATGTATATTTGTCAACAGTATAATTTCTTTTAACTTTCATCCACTGAACTGACGTTTAACAAAGTGTTCATTCTTTCAATTCTTTTATCCATTTTTTTGTTTATAACACAAATTTTATCTAATGTAATTTACAAACAATTGAAATTTATTAAAAGAATTTTATATATATATATAATATTAAATAAGTATTATTATATAGACATATTTTATTATTATATAGTTATTATATATATAGTATATATATAGCTTTAGGCTTATGTATGTATTCGACGAAATTATACGTATTTCTCACCGAAGGATACGCATCCAAAAATAACGGTTTTTTTGCTTTTATTATAGCAAACGTTATACCCAATATTTAACTTAAAACATATGCGGGCTGGGTATCCAAGATAAAAGTATATTCTTAAATATACAGGGTTAGTATACCTTACATAAATTTTGTCAGATTTCTATTTGCTCACGTGTTGTTTAATTTAGAGACAACATTTTGCATATAGCATATATTATGTTTATATTCAGAATACATGAAGTAACAAACATCGTGATTCAGATCTCATCCTTATAAGTTTTAAAGATACATCTGCTACTTGAAACTTAATTAATATCGACAAAAATAAATTTCAATACTTATACTAATTTAGGACTCTATACTCATGATATGCATATATCTTTTTGGCGCAATTATAAACAACGCATCCGTTAACATTCGTTGTAAAAAGCTCGTTCTGTTCTAACCTCGTTCTAACAGATTTTCTGGCGCGTTCACCAATTTTTTTCATTTACATTTTCTATCGAAGTTTTTTATTATCTAGAAATAGGAATCACATGTTTTCCTAAAAATCATATTCTATTTTTTGATTTTATTCCGTTATGTTAGTTTTTAATTTACATTTATATTATTACATTTCAGAATTTTTTTTCACGTTTACGATTTAAGGATTGTTTTTTATGACGTTTTATAAAATGAAATATTTATATTATTAATTTACTAACAAGCTTCCTCAAAACTAAATTTAATTCATTTTTTTTATATCTGAAGTGCTTTAGACTAAAAATAAGCTACAAAATGAATTGGCGGTCAAATTTAAATTTAGCTCGATGTAGTAATATTGGCCGCCTTATGTTGGTGGCCTATGACAGATTTGTTTGGAACTATCTGATTCTGTTTAGTGCTGAGAGTAAGCAAGAGTAACACTTGCCAATTTTAATTTTAACAGAATAAATTTGATAAACAAAGACAAAGAGCGGTCGGATCAGATACTTTTGTTTTGGAGTGAAATACCAGTTGTTTTTTTATTTACCGTGGTCAAATATGGCGTATAGGTTGACAAAGCTTTGACAGTTAAGAGTTTTTTAATAAAAATTTCGTTGAAACTCATGATTTATTTTGTATAAAATGTTTTCGTTACCAAATTTTTGTCGTGTCTGTCTGAAATATGATAAAAACCTTATTGATTTGGCTCATATCGAGAATGAGCCCAATGAAACGTTGATGAGTAAACTGCAACTTTGTGTTTCTGAAGTGGTAAGTTTTTATTGTTGTTAAAACCGGAACCGGGTGTTATTTTTGTTTGTTTTTAGGAATGGACTACTTTCAAGCCTTTGCTGTGCCATCCTTGCATTAAGCGGCTGAATATAGCCTATAGCTTCAAAAAACAATGTGTCCAATCGGCAGGTGTCTTGAAAAATTACGTCGAATTGGTCAAAGAATCTCAAAAGAAAAATGAATCTCAAAGTACCGTTAAAACCGAAAATTCCGCACCCCAAGGAGGTGCATACATGCTTCTTCCAAATCAGAAATATGTCAAGATTTTGGTTGGATCACAAAACCAAGGAACAACAGGTAATGCTAACACTTTTCAGAATGTTTTCTTGAACTTAATACCTACAACAACCCTTAGTGCTGTTCCCAGGAGCACAGATACCAACGTGCAAAAAAGCAAAGATACCAATCAAAATGTATTTTTAAATCTCAATAATACTTTCCAAAAGTTTATTCCCATAACTTCGGTTGATCCTCCTCCACTTAAAAAGAGTGCAACGGTTAAAAAGACAAAAGACTTTCCACCGAACACGAATGTCAATGTTAACCAGCTTTTAACTGAGTCAAAAGCTGAAGAAATGAGTGTTGAAATTGACCCTACATCATTCTTGTCAGTAGAACATGATAATCCATCTAGTAGTGACGATGAGTCAAAAAATGATTGGGATGAAGTGATAACAAAACAAAAAATTGACCCGAAAGAAACTAAAATAAATGGCACTGCTTCTGGCACATCAAATATTAAAGGAAATGCAGCTGGTGGCAACTTTGTTCCTATACTACCAAAAGAAGACTTTTACTCAGGAGGCCACTTTTTGTCTAACTCCTTTGACTCAACAGAACCTAACTGCGAGGCATGCCAAAGAACTTTTTCTTCCATAAGACTCCTTAAACAACATCTTAAACAGTTTCATTTGGGCAAATTACCTTTTAAATGTGAGTATTGTTATATTGAACACCTTACTCGTTCAGACTATGAGCAATGCATAAAAAGACACAAGACAGAATCGGAGGCCTTACAAAACACTTCTTTGACATTAAAGGACTTTACAGGTAATTCTTCTTTTGAAAATGATGCCCTTAGCATTTCACTTATCAGTGAAACTCCTGCGGATCACAACTTGGAGCCAAATGAAAATGGTGATTTTGTATGTGATGTTTGTAATCGAATCTTTAACAGTTCAGCAGGACTTTTGCGCCATAGGGTAAGAAAACATAACCAGAAAAATCGTAAAAAGTACTTCATTAAGGGAATGAAAAATGCTAAATGTGACATATGTAACAGGGAATTTTCAACACAATCCTATATGCAGCTTCATAAAAAGTTGCATCTTAGGGATGATGTTGGATATAAATACAAGGTTTATGGTAAAAGTAAGTATAAAGATCTTCCGGATGCAGATGCAGATGCAGAACAAGAGGAAGAATCTTCTAAAGAACAAAATGGAAAGGAAGCAAAGAATGAAACCTCTGAAAGTATTGATGTCACTCCAGACATTTCCATTATGCAAGGGCAAGAATATAGTGAATCCGAGAGTGAAAATGAGGAAGTCAGTGTAAACAAAAAGAGAAAGTTAGATGATGATGGTACAAGTGATTCACAGGAAGCAAAAATGGCCAATCTTTTAAGAGAATCAAAGTCGGAGGGCAATAGTTTGAGCTCAAATGATGAGGACTTACATATAGATCAAGAACATAATGAAGGTATGAGCCCAAATGATGTAGGTGATGAAGACATGGATAAAGAACAAAATGATGAGGATCAAGATGAGTCAGACTCAAGTGGTGAGGAGAGTCATGACACTGAAGATCAAGAAGGCAGTGATAAGAATGAAAAGTAATAAGTGTTAAACTACTACTTCTTTTAGTAGGTAAACCCTAATTATAATCTTATACCTACTGGTAGGTTGGTCAGTGCCAGCACTACCCCAGTTATTAGATGATACAAACCAAAACTAAAATTTTATTTTTAGTACAGTGTGTTCCCTGTAATAAATCATTTTTTGAAATATTTTTTATTCATTCATAAAAATTAAGAATAATCAGAAATAGTTTCCAAAAAGTGGTTTAAACGGGATAAAAATGACACTCAGTTTGTTTTGGTTAAAAGGGTATTTAAAAAGATATTCAATATTTTTAGAATTATATCTGCTGAAGAAATAAATCACTAGATTTAGGACAAAGCTTTTTATTCTTTTACCTCAGTAGGTAATTTTTAATATTTTAAGAATACCTTAAATATTGATATGAACTTTTATCACTTCTAACTACTTATGAAATATTCCCAAAAATATATATGTATTTTTTTGATTAAACTTACATTATTTTTAAACCATGAGTATCTTTATGATAATTTTTATTGAATTTGGGTGAAAAATGGCAATAAAAATGTTATATTTTAAAATTTGATTGTATGTATATTAAAGGAGTTTTATTAAATTTTTTAGAGTTTAAGAATACTTAAGCCATTCATTAAAAATTTTCATTAGGATAAAATTTAACCTTAAGGAAGTTTTGTCAAAAAAACCCACATATTATAATTAATTAATAGCAAGCATATGATTTTTTTTTATCAGCAAATTAATTATAATATCAATAAGTTTATTTATGCGATATTTGCGGTATGTGTTTAATTTTTGACTTCAGGTATAATTTTAGATTGTTCTAATAGTATTGATTATGATATAGACATAGGTATCAAACTATTAGATAAATATAAACATTAATCAGATAATTATCAACTTTTTGTTTAAGTGAGATTTTTATCTAATGAAAAAGTTTTTCCCTATGCATTTGGAGTGTAAGTAAATCCTGTCTGAATTACAATGTTTTAATTATTCACTCTGATTTTAATATTTTGTAATGAAATTTAATTGTTATATTTTGTAGTGTCATAAACAATTTGTAGTTGAGATTAAACAACTTCAAAAATATAGAAACATCTCTCTAAACCTGTGGCAACAGGTTTAGAGAGATTTTTCTATATGCATTGCCTAATTTAAAAAAAATATATTTTTTGATTTGGCGATCTGACATTTTTTATTATAATCAAACATTATTAAGCTTCTGATTATAAATAACTTTTCTGGGAACCCACAGAATATCCAAAACCTGAATAAGGGGATTTACAGAGCATAAAACACTGTTGCCATCACTTTACTGACTTTTTGTTAAATTTATGAATAATGATAAATATTTTTTTTTAGTTTTTGTTTTCCTAATGGTGTCATCAAATAATAAGTATTATTCTTTTTGGATTTTTTGGTCGATTTTAAAATTTTAAATTAATAAAATCAAAACAATGCTTTGATTGACGTTTGGAATTACTCTTTACGAAACCATCATCAGAATAAAAATAAAACAACCTTCATGTTTTTATAGAGATAAAAAAATAGAAAACTTTTTTGTAGGTGTTGGTAATTTACTTACAATTAATTAGAAAAAAATATAAAATAACATACCTTTTCTTTTTCACAAACATTATACTTTTTAATTATAAGTTTTTTTTTTAAATATAATGTTTGTAAAAAACAAAAGTGATGTTATTTTATATATTATATTTTTTCTAATTAAGAAAATTACCAACACCTACAAAAAAGTTTTTGTTTATCTCTATAAAAACATTAAGGTTATTTTATTATTATTTGTATAGATTCTGATGATGGTTTTGTAAAGATTAAACCGAAACGTCAGTCAAAGCAATGTTTTGGTTTTATTAATTTAGAATTTAAAAATTGACTGAAAAACCCAAGAAGAATAAAACATCTTATGAATAGTGACGTCTAACCTATGTATATTTAATAAAAAAACTATTTTGATAGAGTTTTTTTAAAACAGACTTATCAATTTATTATACATTGTTTCTTGGGCAAAATGTGATTTATGTACATACAGTACAGTGTGATCCATTAAGTGTACAAGTCGTAATTTTTTAATTTACAATTTGTCAGAAAATATTATTCTTTATAAAATTTTCTACATGATGCCAAACTATATTAGCAGTGGCTAGTTTTATTAAAAGTTTAAGGATATACAGGGTACTCAAAGAAATTTAAAACTGCTTAGGAGTTAATTACCCTTATTTTAAAAAATATAATTAAATATTAACCAAAAAAGCCAAAATCAAAAGCTAAGCTTAAATGGCCCATTCAAGTTTATATTTTTATTTTATCACAACTTTTAATTACCCCGTATGGTACATATTTTTATTATTCTTATGTAATACTTTTTTAAAGAAGCTACAATTACTTTAAATAAAATAAAGTTTGATTTATATTTTTTAGCTTACCGCGAAGTGCAGGTTTGTTGAAACCATTTTTAACAACACTCTAAAATTTTGCCAATAATCTTTTTAACAAGACAAATATTTTATTAATCATAATGTCCACATTAAAAAATTCTCATTTAACGTATAAAATTTCTTTTTCAAATTCTTATGAAAGTATAGAACTGATGTACTGTTCTACACTTATTATTATTAAAATTTTTGCATTGGTTAAAAGATTATTTGGAAAATTTTAAGATTTTGTGAAATATCGTAGCAATAAACCTTAAGTTGGCGGTTAACTAAAAAAATATAAATCCAGTTAAATTTTACAAATATGCGTTAAGTTAATCAAAAGTGATTTAATTGTAGCTACTTTAAAATAGTGTTACATAAGAATAATACAAAAGTAATTTAAAATCTTCAATAAAAAAAACTAGTTGAAAGACTAACTTTCGATTCTAAATAACTTTTGTTATATTAAAAAAAAGGTAAATTACTGTTTTTGACAAGACACCCACGCCCACGGTATGTTAGTACTTAGGCATCAGCCTTCGTGGACTGTCGCAAGATAAAAAAAACCTTTATATCCTTTGCCTTTTAATATTAAAACGAACTACTACTAATATAGTTTGGCATTATGCATCAACTTTTATGAGGAATAAAATTTTCTGACAAATTACAAATAAAAAAGTTGCACACTTAATGAACCATACTGTATTGGGTTATTTGTGATTTATTCTGCCTTATGCAGCACTTTGGGCTTATGGAAAAGTTCCTAATTATTTGTAGAAAAACTTTTTATGTAAATCTTACCAAATAAAGTTGAATTATATCTTGAATAATTCCGACAGTTTTGCTTAAAAAATCCAATGTTTTATATAAAAATCAGAGGTTTGAATCATTTCCTGTTTAACTGGTGTTTAGAAAAAATAGACAAATACCTTAATAAATTGATGCTATTAGCCGTTACTATGTGGTAATTAATCATCTGAAAAAAACAAACATTATGTTACCACTAAAATATTACAATTATTGTCTGAGTTTAACAGAAGTCTTAAAAAAAATTTTCAGATCTTGAAAATATATTTTGTTTGAAAATGACTCTGTGAGTTGAATGCAGTAACAATAATTGTGAATACATTTTAGTGGTAAAAAACATAGTAGTTTTATTTATCAGTGTTCTTCACCTTAATAAATGGCATTTAGGTCGCTTATTATTTGTGAAAAATGTTTCTATATATTACTTAAAGAATATTTTACTATTGATACAAAATGGATTATGAAAAAAAAATCTGAAAAATAACTTTTTAATCATTATTTGCGTGGATTTGTTTAGTAATGTAATACGATAAGATAAAAAGTAAAATAAAAATTAAAAAAATAAATATATATTTTATGTGGGTTTTTAAGGACGGCATCGATTTGGCGAGTACTATAGGTTTATTTATTAATCGAGGTTAAAAATTAAGTTTAAGCAAAATCAATTAAAAGAAAATTGGTAATGCATATCTCGTAGTCTTTTAGGCAAATCCGTCTTTTCACGGGGATCCTAGTCATTTTATGAATCGTCGGCATATTGTGTAAAATAATCAAGTTACACAATCTGACTCTGTTTTGTCATATTATGTCGTAACATAACCTAACTAAATGTAGATAGCAGTTTCATAAAAAAGCAGGTTAATTCTGGTTAGTTTTGTATTAAAAAAAAATATGAATGTAAGACTTTAAAATTAGTCATGTTATGTCACGACACAGTGTGACGAAACAGCTCCGGCTTTTCATGATGTGCCTAGGCGTGTAGCTTGACTAACACATGCCGACACTTCTTTAAAAGACTAGGATCTTCGTGAAAAGAAGGATTTCAAGAAAAAACCACGACACATAACAATTTATTAATTTTTTACCCTCCGAACTGAATATACAATTAATTTTTACATTATGCAACTTTATTTAAGGAAATTAGTATTTTAGATGTAGTACGCTCCTACAGACATCTTTTATAAGAGTTGGTTTTACAGGTTCTAGTTAACCAACAGGAACACATAAAGACCATAAATTGGTATCTTGTGCTTGCTATAGCCTGTAAAATCAGGTTATACTTTTTTTATTTAGAGTTAGAATATTTTTATTATCGATAACTTTAAGGTTTTATATACATCCATAGCCCTTAAGATTTTTTTTCAGTTAATTTTAATTATGATATTTACTGATATGGCTTGTATATATTGATTCCTATGTAATTCTAATAGTTTATTGCTACGACACACTGATATTTTTTATTTAAATTTGACTTTAAGATTGAAAGTGTGCTTTTTAAGAGTTATAGATGATTTTAGGGTAAAAACCCAGCGCCACAGTAAGGTTTTTTTTTTCGTTTCAAGATTAAATTACCTTTAATTAAGAATTTACAGTTACTTCTTTGCTTTTATTTTTTTTTTTTTTAAAATTATAAATCATTTTCTTATAGAGATTGAAATTTATATCAGATGGAATAAATATTAAATTATTTTTATTTAGAAAAAATTTATGGAATTGGAACCCTTAATTTTTTTTATATATTTTTTACCATACAAAATATGATATGTATTAATATTACAATTTATTAAAAGGGAATCCTATTTTTTCCCTTCATAAACTATGGGCAGTAGTTGAGGTTTTAGTTTCGCCTTTTCCTTTATAGATGGAGAGCTGGAGCCGAAAAATCATCGTCATCAGTAATATGGAGTTTTTCCCTTAAAACATGTTTCTTTAATATTGTTAATTATGTTCCCGCGCGGGCTGACAACCTATTGGATACAGGGGGTTTAGCAATAAGGGGTGAAAGTAATTTAAAATTTCCCAGGTGAAGGTCTTAACCCCCTTAGCTGAAATCCCAAGGGGCTGACAGCTAGTGGATACAAAAGGGGTGGATAAGGGTAAAGAGAGTACAAATTTAGCCAAAAAATTGTCATCAAAAATATGTCAGCCATTTTGACAATTTAAAGTTCATATGAACCTATGTCCTAAACGTCCTAAGTTTTAAGATACAAGGTGGTAAAACTTTCAAAAATAAATCATTTATTATTAATATCAGTAATACCGCTATAGATATTTTAATAAAATTTGGCATACATTTACTATGTATCAAGAGGCTTTTTTAGTGTACTACATTTTTTAAATTTTCACCAGTGGCGTTCGTACGGAATTTGACCTGCCTATTCTGGCAGATATTAATGATATGTCACCGATTTCTCTTAAAATAAAAATTATTTTCAAAATCCCCAATCATTTATAAGCAAAGTTGATCACTTGATTTTTTTCAATCCGATGCACGGTTTTCGCTTAAAAAACCTTTTCTCTGCATGATCATAACAATATTGGTAAACAATATCACCATGAAGAAAAATATCTAAATTTAATTTTTCTAGGTGAAAACCGTGCGTCGGACTAAAAAAATCAGGTGATCAAAACTGCTCATAATTTTTTTAGTCCGATGCACGGTTTTTTACCTAGATAAAATAAATTTAGATATTTCTCTGCATGGTGATATTGTTTACCGATGTAGTTATGATTTATGATCATGCAGAAAAATGATTTTTATTTTTTTTAAGCGGAAAGCGTGCATCGGATTGAAAAAAATCAATTGATCAACTTTGCTTATAAATGATTGGGGATTTCAAAAATATTTTTTTATTTTAAGAGAAATCAGTGACGTACCATTAATATCTGCCAAAATAGGCAGGTCAAATTTCGTACGAACCCCACTGGTGAAAATAAAAAAAAATGTGGTACACTGAAAAAAGCCTCTTGATACATACATAGTACATGTATGCCAAATTTTATTAAAATATCTGTAGTGGTATTACTGATATTAATAATAAATTTTTTATTTTTGAAAGTTTTACCACCTTGTATCTTAAAACTTAGGACGTTTAGGACATAGGTTCATATGAAGTTTTCTTCTTTAAATGGACCCAAAAATTGCCCAACAACTTTAAGTTGTCAAAATGGCTGACATATTTTCGATGACGATTTTTTGCCCAACTTTTTACACTCTTTACCCTTATCCGCCACCTTTTGTATCCACCTAGCTGTCAACCCCTTGGGATTTCAGCTAAGGGGGTTAAGACCTTCACCTGGGAAAATTTTAAAGCATATTTTCGATGACGATTTTTCCCCAAAAATTTTGCACTTTCACCCCTTATTGCTACCCCTGTATCCAATAGGTTGTCAGCCCGCGCGGGAACATAATTAACAATACTAAATGACTAAATGAACATGTTTTACGGGAGAAACTCCATATTACTGATGACGATGATTTTTCGGCTCCAGCTTTTAGACCATTATGATTTGTAGATAATATTTCAAGTATATTTTGTTTTTTTTTTAATCTGAGCAGATAGAGCTCTTTGTATTTCTGACACTAACCTTATAAAATCGATCAGAAATTGTTCAATAAATGAATAAAGTTTACAAACTTTAAAAGGCAATAATTTTAATTTTTTTTGCTTATTGGCTTAAACAACTTATAACTTATTTTGTTGATTAGTTTTTAAAGGTAAGTGGTTGAATTTAGAAGAGCTCCATTGAGTCACATTTTAAAAAAGCAAAATACACCAGAAATATTACTCATAAACTAGGAGCGAAGTAATGTTACATCATAATCAAGATCTTTAATATATTTTACTTTGTTTTTGATAAAAAAAATTAATTATAATAAGGTTTCTCTAAACTTGACGGTTTTTTTTAAATTATGACAAATGTAATTTTTATTGTCTGGTTTTTTAATAATATTTTAAAAAATATATTTACAGACCTGTTTTGGGCTTGCAATGCCCCTGATTAATTTCTTGGTCTTTGTATTTTAATAATGCTGATCTAAACCACCCTTTTTATCGTAAAAAATAAATTTTTATAGTGTTGTTAAAATTATTTTACGGAATATAATATCTTGGAATTTCGAAACTGTTTACAGGTTTCAAATGTAAAATTTTGTGAAATTAAAAAAAAAAGACTAAAAGCTAAACTGCCTAATTATAAACTTGACGTTTCATTGTCGTTGTCTCCCAAACTCGAACCACATGTTAAGTATATGACAACTGCGGCGAAGTCGTTTATAAATGGTTATATTAAACGCATAAGTTTAACTAGCAAACTGCATCAGCAGCGGTAATGAAACGTCAAGTTTTTAAATTGACTTAAACACTTGTAAAGGTTACATGGCACATCCACAGGTCTTACCCGAAAAATAACCGATTTTCATCTTTAATTCTTAAAAAGCTATTTTATAACTCAGAACAATAATATATCAGGATCTGTATATTTTTTTATAAACATTGTGACAGCTCGCTTTTTGATACTTGATTATTAAATGCTATTATTTACTGGGATGTTTCTCTTTTTGGGTAACCTTTCCATAAATATATTATCCTTATTTTTAAAATGAAAAGAAACTGCTTACTTGTTTACAAATTCAATAAAACATACTGGAAAATGTGATATTTACTATATAGTAAAGTATTTAATAAAATTGTAATCAGTGTAAAAATCTAACATGTAAATATCAAAATGTCTCTTTTACTTTTAAAGGATAGAGATACTCAAAACATGGGACCTTGGTATTCGGTAGAATCCAAAAATAATTGGTAACACTTTAATGTTTTTTTTTTTTTGTAAAAATTGATTTTTTGAGAACTAAATATCAATTTTTCTGAAACGTAAAATTAACATTTGACACTTTTTATTTATTTTGGTAAGAAATAAACTAGTTTTAAATCCTACATTAACTATTGTTGATTTTAAGCGACCAGTCGTCAAATTACATCGAATTTAATTTTAGTCACTATAACTGAATACTTCCGCAATTGTTTATTACCTTTTTTATTATATTTTTTAACGAGCTGCAATATTTATAATTTAAACCTAATAATAAAACAAACAGTAATTTGCCATTGAAAATTACTTTGTTTTTCCAAATATTCTCCTTTATGATCCATACAATTTTGCATGCACTCAATTTCCTTGTCAATTTATTTTTCTATTCCGTTGGAGACATCTCCAAAACACAGTTTTTAAGCGCACCAACAGCTTTTTCTGCCGACGAAAATCGCTGTCCACGAAATTTATTCTTGACGCACGGGAACGAAAAGAAGTCATTTGGTGTCAAATCAGGACTGTACGGCGGATGAACCATTAATTAGATGTCTTAAGTGCATAAATAGTGTGTTTTCCATATTTCATCGAAAACTTCAGGCACTGTGGCCACATAACCAGTGTTTCCAAAAAAAAAAAAATAAGCCACCATTTGTTTCGAAGTGCTTCGCATGAACAACTTTTGTTAGATTTTTTAGTTCCCGGCTAATACCCATAGATCCATAATTCGTTACCTGATACAATATTTTACATATCTTTTGAAACAATGCCATTATATTACTTGTGCATTTGGTTGCAACAATCCACACGAGTTTTTTTTCAGATTTTGACAGATTAGTGAAATCCAGTGAGAGCAAACCTTTTCAAAATCTAAATTATCAAGCAATGTTAAATGTATTTTGGTGGACCTAATGCCTTGGGTTATATATCTTGTTATTTTAGTCTTTGCGTAGCATCAGTTTATTCTGACAAAACAATTAGTTTCGAACTACCTTCACGGCTTTCATCGGTGAGCGACCGGCGACCATGATGAAATTCGGTATATCAGCGTTATACTGGGGTCGGTCGAATGCACTAATAAATCATTGCACGAATTAATTCCATTTTTTTAAACTGAGATACAATGATTTTCGATATACAGAAAAAGTATATAATCGCACCCATCTGATTTTTAGGGCGTAATCGTTCCACCTCAAAAACAAAGTAGAGTTTGTTATTGCGTTTTTAAAATTTATTTGCAAAATATTTTATTTTATTTAGATGTATTTACGTCAGAAAGTACTTGGTAGGTAGATTAAGTATTAGAATAAAATTGAATTATTTCCTACTGTTTGTTTTTTTTTTTTGTAAGATCCCAGGTTTTGCATGATCTCTGATTTAAAAGAATTAAGAACGAGATAAAAATTTTGAAATTTTACTCAAAAAGCGAAGTGATTTGTGGTGAATACCGTACTTTACAAATATAATTATGAAAAAAGGTTGAGAAATATATAGGTATATTAGGCTATTAAGACTACACCTATATTTTAGAATTATATTTTCTATAATTATTATATATATTGATGTATTAGTTTTGATGTAATTTGAAAATTATGTTTAAGTTAATCTATTTCAAGTTTGAGTTCTCGAAAAGCAGAATCTCTATTTAAAATGTATGATATAAGGCTTTTCGTAAGGGCTACAAAAACCACCTTTTTTTAATAAAATATTTTTAATAGTTTTTATTATTGAAAAAACCCAGCTAGTAAATTACTAGTTTAAAATATTGTATAATTTTTGCAACTCAATTTTTTATAGTCTTATTAACTAAAATATATGTTCAGTCTTGCTGGCTTATAATATTTTGAATAAATTATGTATTTTATTAATTTTTAGGCGTTATAGAGAGCCTTAAAAGGCGCGAATTTAGTATTTCTTAGATATTTTTTATTTTAAAACATTGTGTGGTATCCAATCGTATTCTGTTATTTAAGTTTCATTCCAAAAAAGTGTAGGTACAAGTTTCCAAAAAATATTACATTATTGAGTAAGTTTTGATCCCTTATATCTATTTTAAAAATGTAAATTCTTAATTTTAAAGTGACGTTTAAAGTTTATAATTATTATTTTTCAGGATGTCACAAATAATTTGGTCACTTGTAAATGTTCTAAAACCTAAATTTGAATCGAATTTATTAAAACAATGAAAATCTTTAACTTCTAGATGTTGAGTATTAGTTTCTTTTCTAAATATCAGTCGTTTATGGCATAAAATTGGTTAAAGTCAACTAAAAATAACCAGTTACTAATTTAGGTTATTTGCACTTTTTTTATTATTTCTGCTAATAAAGTTAGCTTCAGGTTTAACTGGTAGTGTCTAAGTTTTGTTTGCAATGCCGTAAATTAAGGACTCGTGAATTTTTAAAAATTAAGTGATGTTTAAACTTTATAATTATTATTTTACAGGATGTTGCAAATAATTTGGTCTCTTGTAAATGTAAAACCTAAATTTGATTCGTATTTATTAAAAGCAATAAAAAATCCTAAACTTCTGGATGCTAGTTATTACTTTCTTTTCTTAATATCAGTAGTTAATGGCATAAAAACGGTTAAAGTCAACTAAAAATACCAGTTACTTATTTAGGTTATTTGCACTTACTTTTTGAATTTTTATTATTCCTGCTAATAAAGTTAGCTTCAGGTTTAACCGGTAGTGTCTAAGTTTTGTTTGCAATGCCTTAAATTAAGGACTCATGAAGTTTTTAAAATTAAGTGACGTTTAAACTTTATAATTATTATTTTACAGGATGTTGCAAATAATTTGGTCTCTTGTAAATGTAAAACCTAAATTTGATTCGTATTTATTAAAAGCAAAAAAAAATTCTAAACTTCTGGATGCTAGTTATTTCTTTCTTTTCTTAATATCAGCTACTAATTTAGGTTATTTGCACTTTTTTTTTAGTTTTTATTATTTCTGCTAATAAATTTAGCTTCAGGTTTAACCGGTAGTGTCTAAATTTGTTTACAATGCCGGAAATGAAGGAAATAGCCATATTTTTAATTAATAAAGTGTTAAAACATTAATAATTAGTTTCTATTTTTTTTATCTTTATGACAGCTCACGAAGGATTATTATATATGTATATTATATCCTACGGATTATATATACATATATAGACCTAAGTACCAAAGTACCGTGAGTGCCGGGTTTTCCGGTGTTTAACCCATTTCATCCCAGTTGTTCCGTCAACGTTGTCCAAGCACTGAAACATGCAAATATTGCATTTCACAGCACCTTTTTAGACAACGCGGTAGTGCCACCACGGACGTTATTTTTAAATAACTACTACCTAAAAGTGTCTCTCCGGCACTGGGAATCGAACCCGGATCGACGGGCCCGCGGTCCGAAACTCTGACCACTACGCTACCGGAGACACAATTTTATTTTTCTAACGTTTTTTTTCCAATACAGTTTCCCTATAAATACAATTTACATAGAATTGTGAGTAAAACCAAAATAAGCATTGAAAATGTATTCCGTAACCAGGCGTAAGGAACACTTTAAAATTTTTAAAAACGTAGTACTAACCACAACATTTAGTTCCATTTCTATCTGTTTTTTAAATACCATTTTATTTTTATTTACCTAGTACTTAGGCTTCATCGAAGCCTTAGTGAGCTATCATAAAGATAAAAAAAAACATTCTATGTACATCAGTAATTAAAAAATTGAAGCAGTTAAATTATTTTAAGAAAAAAATGTTAGGTTTATCCATAAATTTATGTCCCTATTAACTTTAACAAATGTCAATCACTTGTTTTCTCTTTTAAAACAAAAGAGCTAATGTCCCCTTTCGGTTCTTTTTGTAGCCACTGTTTTATTTATTGTGATTTTTCTCATTATTTAACAATCTTTTCCATAATCATAGAACAAAAAAACAACCGATTGTTGCAACATCCAAAAGTAACAACTTCTTTTTATTTACCTACTACATCTGACATAATTTAAGGAATACTAAAAGCTTTTTTTAATATTTTTCTATTCTTTGAATCGCTTCTACTAATTATAGTAAACAAACCAGTGTCCCGTTTTAACTTACTAATTTTCTAACCTCTGAATACTTTTTTGCAAAAATGTACCTATACTACAGTTGATAGTTTTTTACATAAGAATTTCACTAGTTTTAAGAGTGATATTTTCTGTTTACCTAAATTTTGCAAAATGCTATTGTACATTTAAAATAATCTGCATTTTATGTAAACCAAATGAGGCTGTGTGAAATTTTTCATTATTGATTGGAATTTTGGATTTGTTGTACCGTATTCTAGAGTGGACTAATTTATTGTAAAAGAATACTTAAAGAAACCGTTGTTGAAAATAAAAATGAATCGGCTAAATCTATATAAAAAAAAATAAAAAAAATATTTACAAAAAAGTTAAAATTAAATTGATTGGTTTAAAACTAAAATACTGATGTTAGAAATGGCAAGTCGAATTTTCTTTAGATTCAAAAATATATTACAAAAATGTATTTTACTTTCAACAATTTTATTCTGTATTTTCTATTTGGAAGGTTTGTGGTATTAGATAACTGCAAGGTAATCTTACCCTGTGCGAGTAAAAATAATATATTTTGATGGTAATTTTTTAATTTTTAATCAGTTTCGTTTTAAACAATGTTAATTTACTATTTGCTTCATAAACAGTAAATATCCTCTGTTAAAAAAATCATGTCGTCCCTTAAACTTAGATAAAAAAAATAAGCTTTAAATTTCCGAAACGTGTAGACTAAAACCCAAAATTCACAAAAAAATCTTACCACCCATTGAGGCATATTTCTAGCCAGCCTCAGCCTGGTCGAGGGGTTGGAGATGGCCATGGGTCTCCATTTGTTGTCGTTTTTATTCTAAAAAGTATACATAGTAATTAGGGTTAATTCACACAATCTTTTTTATTTATATATCATATCATTTGTATTTTATATTGTATCCACAATAAAATATTTTTTGACAAAAAGTTAACGATCTTAGTGTTATTTTTTTCCTCTGACATGACGAGCTGCTCAAAACCCCAAAAGACGAGCCGTTACTCCAAAGATACGATACGAAACATGTGCAAGTACGCATTTTTTTTACATTTTACAGTTTTTCATTGTATATTTATTTTTATTAATGCTTAGTAATGTAAAGGTAATAAATTCAAGTAAAAATAGTAAAATGCGTACTTGCAAAAATGTTATTTTTTTTTAATTTTTCATAAATTTAAATTTTCTCCAGTAAGTTCGAAATCAGGTTTACAACTTAATTTGGAGCAAGTTTTTTATTTATTATTTCACGTTAAAAGGTCAAAAAATGACTGCTCTTGTTTGATTTTATGTTTTTGCATTTTTGAGACGCCCTGTATGATAATCTATTTTCTCATTGTAGTTATATTTTTTTGACAAGCAGAATTTTTTATCAGGAATGACTTTTTTTCGCATCTTTCAATTTTTGGTCCTGCGTAACTAACCATGTCCACTTTAGAAAGTTGCAAAATTCCGAGTACTTCCGGAGATATCCGGAAAAAACTGAAATTTGCCGATTTCGTTTTTATTTTTTCTGACGTTATTTAAAGAAATATGGAAACAAAGACACTTTTTATGGCCACCTTTAAGCTCTACAAAAGCGTTATCAATTTTTTTTAAATACGGACCTGTTTATTTATTTTTGAACCCTTATTGTCCAATTACAAAAATGTATAACACTTATATTTATACAATATGGAACGCCCTTATAAGAAATGATGTGCGTTCTTGTCTAACTTATTTCTCTATAGAAAATTTGTTTATTTAACAGAAAAATATTAAGTGTTTACATTATTGTAAGTGGATTATAACTGCTTAAAAAATGCAATAAACAATTGAGTGCCGTATTTAAAAATAAAGTTGATGATGGTTTAACGAAAACGAAACGTCGTACGGAAAATTCTCAAATCTGTTTTGTAGAGCTTAAAAAGTGGCAGAGAAAGTGTTTTTGTTTTTCCATCTCTTTATAAGTCAGAAAAATAAAACGAAATCGGCAAATTTGGTTTTCCGGATATCTCCGGAAGTACTCGAAATTTTACAATTTTCTAAACGGCATGTTGTTAGGCACCTAAATGCGCAACTTTGCAATAATTTAACCGACTTCTATCTCTTACGGTTTCCGAGATCCCCATGCATGCACTCGAATCTGTGGCACCCTGTATTATATATATATATATATATATATATATATATATATATATATATATATATATATATATATATATATATATATATATATATATATATATATATATATATATATATATATATATATATATATATAATATATATATATATATAAAATAATTTGGGAAAGTAAAAATAAATCATCCTTTAATTATCACGTAAATAGCACTTAAACCTTTATATCACCGTCCGCATTTAAAAATGTATAAATAACCGAAATTCTGTCGGCAATTTTTGACCGCCAAGTTAAAAGTATTTTAGCTGAGATAACTTCCTACTTGTTACTTATTAAAAATTTGCGTTTATTGATATTCACAAGCCATTTGGGTTAATGGGTTAATGAAAGAAAATTTCACCATAATGTTTACACATTTTTCTTTCGTTATGTTTACTTAAAATAGTTTTGGTGGTTTTTTGGCGGTAGTTTAAAAAATTCAAGAAACATTTTATTTATGGGTATACCCAAAAATAAATCCGATTTAATTTTTTTATGATTTTGCCTACGTTAACTCATACCAATTTTTAAAATAAAATAATTTGGTTATTGTTTTAAGGCGCGTTTACACCAAAGTTGACAACTAAAAGTTGACAAAAGACTGTTTGTAGAAAACTAAAAGTTGTCAGCTAAAAGTTGCACTTCTCAAATTACAGCAACAAGTGCAAGATTTTTTGTAGAAAAGTAAAAGTTGCTCTTCTCAAATTTAGAAAAAAAAGTAGAAAACATGTTGCCAAAGAATTGGCGCGAAAGGTTTAGGTAGTAGTTCTCCAGTTCTCCACTAGTTTTCTACAAGTTGCTTGGGCAAAGCGCGCAGCAACAAATCTTCTACTTTCAGTTGTCAACTTTCTTTGATCTTTACCGACAAATTAAAATTTACTGGAAGATTTGTCTCTCCACAAGTGGAAGACAGAAAAAGTTGCAGTATTTTGTAGAAAAAGCAACAGATTGCCGCAACTTGTGGAAAACTTAGTGGAAGACTTTGGTGTAAACGCGGCTTTAGAAATCTTTCTTATAGTAACTAAAAGAAAATTATTTAGCCGTAAAGAAGATTCTTCTCGTTGGATCCCACATACCCTGCACGTGTCGATTGGTACAAAGGCTTAAGAGATACAATGGCGGTAATTCAAAAGACATAAGTATAAAGTTGCGTAGCCCGATGGATACAGACCTTAAGATTGTGTTGACGAATCATGGATCCATGTAAATAAGCCGGAAACTAAATAGTAGTCGACTGTATGGCTGTTTTAAGATGAAACAAATCCAACAAAAGTTGTTCGCAATCGAGGCACTTTGTATCAAATGGCCTGTTTTTTAGGAAAAGCTATTGATGGGGCAATAGTGCCTCTATAGGAACGTGAAACAGTCAATTCTGAATGGTGTACTGTACACTACCATTTGTTTGCCCAAAGTCACGTCAAGAATCAATTGCGTAGTCCAGGATTTTCTGCAATTGGTGGATTTAATAATCATGTTTTGTAATACTAAAGAGAAACCGCCAAATTAAGCTTATCTACAAAAAATTTTAAAAAGCGTCGTTTTTAAGCTTCCAGTCGTCGAGCATGTCGAATTGGTGATGTATTAAAAATTTATAACTGACCATTTCTTTTGCAATTTAATGAACACATAATTAAATCCAATAATCGAAAAAAATATGTGTCCTACAAAGTTGACGCGTCAACCATTGAGTCCCCCAACTGAAGTATTTTAAATTAATGAGTATATGAAAATTTATTACAACAAGCTTGTAAATTATTTTTTCATATAACAGAATACTCACACTGTCCTGCAAATATCATAAGCACTTGTACAATTATCAACTGTAAGAAAATGATGCTAAGAAACATTTTCCGTTACCCAAAAATGTAGTGTCTCCCAATAAATATTACGCATTATTGCGAGTTCTACAAAAAAAAGAAGAAAGAGCCGTTTACCTTATTAATGATCCCACTCTTACAGGAGAGCTTTTATATGTTATTTTTACGGCTTCTGCTCCGGGGAATCAGCCAATTTAATGTTTTCTCTAGCAACTTCCAGTATAGCAACATGGAGTGGAGTGCCATTCTCATACATCTTTTTATAGTACATCTGGACAGGACCAAAATTCCCACTTTTTTCGTTCTTTCATCCCTAGAGTTTATAAGACTACCCCTTCTTCAAATGTGTGAGTCCCGTGTTAATAAATTACTACTTCTTTACTTACACCCGGGTACGGATTCCTGGACTGTTGTAAGATAATGAGGGCCAGTATGGGGATATCCGAAACGTTAAGAGATAGGTGGGTAGTTTAAATTTGATAAAGTTCCGTATTGGGGATCTTAATAATATACCGTTGTAAAATTGAAGTTATATTTCGTCCTTCCAGAAATATGGTGGAAAAAATAAAATTTCCGATTTTTGATTTTATTTTTTACGATTTTATTTTCAAAGTAAGAAAAAAACTAAAAAAAAACATTCCTAATGAAACTATTGGCAAAATCAAATATTTCCTACGACGTTTCGTTTTCGCTAAACCATCATCAAGTTTTTTTTAATACGGCCCACGATTGTTTATTGCATTTTTGAAGCAGTTTTAATCCCAATTACAATGCCTTGCCACTTGATATTTTTCTGTTAAATAAACATATTTTTCATAAGTGACAATGAGTTAGACAAGGAACGCACATGATTTCTTATAGAGGCGTTTCCATATTTGTTAAATAAATATTAAGTGTAATACATTTTTGTAATTGTTAAAGGGGTTCAAAAAAATTTAATAAAAAGTCCAGGACCATATTTAAAAAATAATGTTGATGACGGTTTAACGAAAACGTAACGTCGTAAAAAATTTTTGACTTCGCCAATAGATGAAGCGCAAAAAGTTTCAAAGAGGATGTATAGAATTTTTCTTACTTTTGAAATAAACTAGTAAAAAAATAAAACACAAAAATCGAAAATTTCCCAAAATTTGGTTTTCGCCATATTTTCGAAAGTACAAAATGTATCTTTAATTTTTTAACGGTATAATAAACTACCCACCTAACTCTTACTGTTTTGGAGATCCCCATACTGGCCCTCCTTATCTTGTACACCTTGTATACACAATTACAGCCTTTAAATCCAAGGGGGTAAAATTGGATAAATTGGCAGATTTTTATGTAGAACTCTTTTTAACGCATATATTGTCCCAAACTTAAGGGTAAAATTAAATAACTTGTTGATCCGAAGAACATTCTAAGAAAATATTTTTATATATATTTTTAATAATATATTTTAAGTAATGTATTCATTTTTTTTTTATTTTATTATTAAAATATAAGCTGCAGTAGTAAAAGGTTTATTTTACTTATCTTATAAAATAGTACGCAATTAAAGCAATTAAAACTTTTTATTTTTTAAATTCCAATCTACGTAATAAACAACTAAATAATAAGAGAAATAGCAACAATAAAATTAAAAAAAAAAAAAACAACGAAAGCAGTAGTGCGAGAAACAACGGCGCCCCCATATACAGGGTGTCCGGGAAAATGTGTGAAATCTCCCGGATATAATAAAAACTAGTGAAAAGAATGCTACAAGTTCATATAAACTTTTTTCGTGTAGGCGTCCTCTTTGGGGATATTGGTTCCCCCAAAGAGCTCCAATGGAATCAATTTTTTTGGGCATAATTATTCAACCACCAGATATATTCCAATTTTATTTTTATAAGATGTACTAAAGGAGAAAGCGTTGAGAATTAGTCACAGCTGCAGGGATGGACTAGCTGTGATAGGCCCGTGTTTTACGTCCTGTATTGAAACTTTGACGTTTTTTTACAAACCATTGACTTAAAATAAGATACTCTTCGTTACTATATTGATATAGATAAAAATAAAATATTCCAATAAAATTCGATTGTCGGCAAAAAGTATTCATACAAAGAATCTGGGCGTCTTAGTGAAAACTATAATTGTCTTTGGCACTGACGAAGAAAACAATAATTATAAATCTTTTTTGGGTGTGGTACGTAAAAAAACTGCATGGAAACAAATATATTTAGGCCTAAATCTTTTCTTGTTCCTTTTATTTTTTTGTTTCTAATGAGTAAAATTATAAGTAATTATGAAGCAAGCCGACGAATTTGTGGTATTTTCAGTTATGTATTACGTAAAATAATAGTTTATTCAAACATTGCGTTGTGGTATAGGCCAAGTATGCTCTTTCCGTTAGACGAGGTAGTCTTTTTTCGGCGGCAATTTAAAAAGTAAGGATTAAGCAAAACATGTCTTAAATTATTACCAATTTTTTTTTGAAGAGAATATTTTTTAAAATTTTTATAAAATTTTCCCCAGAAAAACTTTCGAATTACTTAGGAGCCATTCATTAATTACATAAGGATAATTTTGACGATTTTCAACCCTTTGTAAGGGTACAGACAAGATTTCTCGAACCCCTCCCTCTTCTTACGTAAGATTTAATCAAAAATAAAATAATCATTTTTGATTTTCCAAATAAGATAAATACGCAGAAAGAATGCACTATAATATAATTATTATTTATGACATTTAAAATGGATGAAAATGACTACATTTATTAAGATTTTAAAATTTAAATAAACTAAAAAATGTGTTAAACAGGATGTACTCGTAAATCAAAATGCACATTAAAGAATGAAGAAACCATTCAGCTTCCGAAATAGAACTAGATTTTTAATAATAAATTTCGACTTGCAAATATTACATAAGAATGGGTTTTACTCCCCCCCTCCCCCAGATAAGGAAGGGAAGTAGAGAGGAGAAGAGAGATTTTCCCCCTTCCCCTCGGGACCTTTACGTAATTAATAATATATTTTAAGTAATGTATTCATATTTTTTATTTTATTATTAAAATATAAGCTGCAGTAGTAAAACGGGTTTTATCTAATAAAATAGTACGCAATTAAAGCAATTAAAACTTTTTATTTTTTAAATTCCAATCTACGTAACAATAAACAACTAAATAATTAAAGAAATGGCAACAACAAAATCTAAAAAAAAAAAACGAAAGCAGTAGTGCGAGAAACAACGGCGCCCCCATATACAGGGTGTCCGGGAAAATGTGTGAAATCCCCCGGATAGGAAAAAAACTAGTGAAAAGAATACTACAAGTTCATATAAACTTTTTCGTGTAGGCCTCCTCTTTGGAGATATTGGTTCCCAAAGAGCTCCAATGGAATCATGTTTTTTGGGCATAATTATTCAACCACCAGATATATTCCAATTTTATTTTTATAAGATGTTCTAAAGAAGAAAGAAGAAAGTGTTGAGAATTAGTCAAAGCTGCAGGTATGGACTAGCTGTGATACGTCCTTGTTTTACTCCCTGTATTGAATCTTTGGACGTTTTTCACAAACCCTTAACTATTGACTTAAAATAAGATACTCTTCGTTACTATATTGATATAGATAAAAATAAAATATTCCAATAAAATTCGATTGTCGGCAAAAAGTATTCATACAAAGAATCTGGGCGTCTTAGTGAAAACTATAATTGTCTTTGGCACTGACCAAGAAAACAATAATTATAAATCTTTTTTGGGTGTGGTACGTAAAAAACTGCAAGGAAACAAATATATTTACGCCTAAATCTTTTCTTGTTCCTTTTATTTTTTTGTTTATAATGACTAAAATTATAAGTAATTATGAAGCAAGCCGACGAATTTGTGGTATTTTCAGTTATGTATTACGTAAAATAATAGTTTATTCAAACATTGCGTTGTGGTATAGTCCGAGTATGCTCTTTCCGTTGGACGAGGTACTCTTTTGTTGCGGTTACAAAGCTGTAAGTTTGATAAAAAATAATGGATTACAGGCACAAATCGTAGTTCTTAAATTATTACCGAATTTTTTCGGGGATCACGATTTTGCAAAAATTTTACTACAATATTCGGGCCCGGAGAAAATTTTCTGTTACTACTTAGGGGCCATTCATTAATTACATAAAGATGACTTTGACGATTTTTGACCCCTTCTATCCCCATGTAAGGGCACATAAGATTTCTCGAGCCCTCCCTCTTCTTATGTATAATCAAAAATAAAAGAATCATTTTTTATTTTCCAAATGCTTAAAATAAAATGAATACGCAAAAAGAATGTACTATAATATTATTATTGTTTGTAACATTTAAAATGGATGAAAATGAACACATTAAAGGTTTTAAAATTTTAATAAACAATAAAAATGTGTTAAATAAGATGTAAAACAAAGGGCACATTATAGAATGAAGAAAACCATTCAGCATCCAAAATGGAACTAGATTTTTAATAACAAATTTCGACTTGCAAATATTACGTAAGAATGGGTTTTACTCCCCCCCCCCAGATAAGGAAGGGAAGTAAGGAGGAGAAGACATTCGGTAAGAACAGTTCGTAAAAATAAATCATTATGATATTGTTATCAAAATTAATTTTTGTAGGACACCAGTTAAAATTAATAGTCAGCTCTTAATAACAAAAAGTCAATTATCTGGTTTCATAATATTGTCATATTATCAATGCAGTTAAAATTGGTAAGTTGTAAATTTCTGGTTATTATTTCTAGATCGTTGAAGTTTCCTAAAAAAAACTATTAAATTAAAAATAATGACATTTTGCCCATAAAACGAAAAGATTTTCACTGCAAATAAGAACATTTAAATATATTAAAAAGGGAAGGTTAGTCGGCCATGGTTTTTTATTGGTATGTCAAAAATCATACCACGTCATATTTTCTATTATGTTTTAAACTTTATAGAAATATTAGGTCCAAACAGCGGGATAAATGTTTTTCTAAAAAAAAATATCGAATAATAATAAACAATAACCGTGTTTTCGGTAGTTGTCTCGAAAGTTGCCTCCCTCCGATTTTGCCCAAATTTGGTATACGGAGGTTTTTTGGGGCGCTGATTACGAATCTGAAAAAAATATTTTTTCGGCAACGTTTCGTTTTCGAGATATTCATCATTAAAGTTGAAAATCAAACTAACCTCATTTTCACTATATTCCCCCTTCTTTTTGTACACAATTCTTGATTTTTACACTAAAGTGGCACACAATATTTTATAAACACTTTTTAAAACCTTGTATTTTTATTTATTTTAAAACTTTTTCCCATTAAATTGCGAACTTTCAAGTTCAAAGGCAGCAGCCATATTTGCTAGTGTATACATGGTTGCGGCGACGTTGGGGGCGTGTGAAAGTGGATGTTTGCAATTATATGGAAAAAGACGTAAATTAAATATAAAAAACAAGTTTTTAAAAGGTGTTTGTGAAATATTGTGTGCCAATGTAGTGTAAAAAACAAGAATTCTGTGCAGAAAGAAGGAGGAGGAATACTGTAAATAAGGTTAGTTTGATTTTCAACTTTGATGATGAATATCTCGAAAACGAAACGTTGCCGAAAAAAATTTACCCCCGTATACCAAATTTGGTCAACATCGGAGAGGAGGCAACTTTCGAGACAATTATCGTGTTTTCAAATATCAAATATACATATCGATAAACATATTGTACTCGCATAACGAGGTAAGATTAAAGATTACAGAGTCATTTTTTAATTTTTTTTTTGCAAATATAGCTGATGGGTTCGTTTTGACTAGTTCTGCTTCTTTGCAAACTTCGGCTATATAAACAGGTGGCCCTTTAATAATATAAAATGATAAGAATAATTTTGAGCAATGATAACCTGTCTAATCTTAAATATAGTTATTTCTTAATAAGGTTTTCGAAGGCGTTGCAAAAAACGGATAAGTGCCATGTTTGCCAAAACCCTTTTTTTATGTTAACCTATTTTAATTTTTTTTAAAGAACGCATTTTAAAAGACATATGCCATCGTTTAATGGGAGATCCCTTAGCAAAAATAAAACAAAAATGGTTTATAAACACGGGTCCAAAACGGCCCCATTTTTAACATACAGGTTGTGAAAGAAAAAATTCAGATTTGGGATTTCTTTTATTTTTAAATCGGGTTTAAATAAAACTTAGTACATTAGAACATTGACTAAAATATACCACTGATGATAGACTTTTGTTACTATGTGGACCATTAGCTTAGACTCGGGCAATTTTATTATTTCTTTATCATTATTTCGTCATAACTTTTTGGATCAGTATTATTGATAATTTGGCACATGATTCTTATTATCGGCTTAGATTTACATTAAAAAGGCGCTTTTGAATTAAGTCGATAAACTAAACAGCTTTCGAGATGTTATAAACTTGCGTGGTAGGTACGAAAAGGGCAATATTTAAAATTAATAACAATACTATTTTTTACAATTATCCATAACAGGGGAATAAAATGCAAATGTTTAAGCAAGGGTGGATAATTCTAGGCATTTTTTTTGTAAAAATTGCTATTGCCTTTAATTTTAAATGTTATTCTTTCCGTGTACGTAAGTTTAAAATTAGAATATCTCGAAAGACGTTAAGGTATGTACACACCGAAAAAACATACAAGAACAAACGTTTTTCTTTAGTGTAGACAGTAAAAACGCGAACAAACGTTTGTTTGTTCTTGTTCATACATGTCCGAGGTATGTACACACCGAAAAACAAACAAGAAAACATCAGCCAACAAACGTTTTTCTTCAGTGTAGACAGTTAAAACGGCGAACAAACGTTTGTTTGTTCTTGTTCGCACATGTTCCAGTGGACGTCGGTTCATTAAAGAGAATTTTTGTTTTTATGGTCATCCATAACTATTCCAACTAGTCGAACAAGAGTAAACAAACATTTGGTTGCGCTATGTAGACAGAAAAAGCGAACAAAATACATACAAAGAAAGTGAACAAGAACAAATGTTTGTTTTTGTTTGTTTTTTCGGTGTGTACATACCTAAAGAGAAATAAATTTTGTTCGTCGTCATCCATAACTTTTCCAACTCGTCAAACGAGAGACAACAAATATTTGATTGCTCTATGTAGACAAAATAACGCGAACAATAAACAAAGAACACATACAGACAAGGTGAACAAGAACGAATGTTTGTTTTTTCGGTGTGTAATTCAAGAGCACATTTATTATGTAAAACTAAGCAGATAATTAGAATGGAACAAAAAAGTTACAACGAAATAATGGTAAAAAATGGATAAAATTGTCCGAAGCTACGCCACTGGTATAGAAACAAAAGTTTATCATCAAATGGTGTATTTTAGTCAATGTTATAGCTGTGCGAAGTTTTATTCAAATCAAAAAACCCCATTTAAAAATAAAAGGAAAATTCCAACTCTTAATTTTTTTTCTTTTACACCCTGTATCTTAAAATGGAGCCATTTGGGAACTATATTTATATAACATGTTTATCTTATTATAGGCCAAGGAATCTCCCATTAAGCGGAAGCATAGATCACCCTGTATAGTTATCAGTGTTTAAACATTTATAGATATGTAATTTAAATAAAGATTATTTCTGTGAAAATAAAACGACATAACGGTTTTATAATTTTTACGAATTCCTACTCGAAAGTCAAATATTTTATTGACGTACTTTTGAAAATGGAGCAGTCTTTATGATTTGGCACAGTATTCTTATGATGTCATAAAATGCAAGATTTAACGTTTTCCTGTTTTCATCATACTTACTGTTTTAAAGTTGTTCGGCAAAACTAAACTATGAGAAATTTCCAAAAAAACTAAAAATTTATAGAAATATTTCAAGCACTGGTTTATAGTGAAATAAAATTTCTTTCAGATTTAAGCTAATTGTTTTCTTTAAGCATCTAAGACTTTAAATGCGAAATAATTTTTATTATTTGCTTTTTGGGGTTTTCACACATTTTCAAATTTTAAATTGGACCACCGGTAAGGAAAGTACTAGTCATTTCCGATCAAACCGGAAGTGATACAAATAAAAGAGTAAATAATGCATATTTATGTCAAATACTGACATACCTAATTTTATTTTTTTTAACTTAAAAAAATATAACCACCTCTGAGAACCATCCGGTATATTTTTATTTTCATTTCTTTTATGTTTATAAATTAGACTAAGAATTTATTAGTCCAGGAAACAAACCATTTTGCCCAGCAATTTTTTCAAAATGCACAGAATAACTTAAAATTTTGACAGTAGGTAGGGAATAGTCCAAGGATCAAAATATATATCATGCCGAAGGGCGCCTTTACCTTAGGGGTGGTTGCCAAACCATCTCGGTGGTGGAATTTTTTTTATATTTAAACTACAGGAATCGATAGAAAAATGATTTCTTAGCAAAAAATGTTCTGTGCATTTTTTTTGTAAAATGCATACTTTTTGAGTTATTCGCGATCGAAAGTCGAAGTTTTTCTTCGATAAAATCAACATTTTTAATCGTTTTTTTGCGAATAACTCAATAAGTATGCATTTTATCAAAAAACTGTAAATAAAAAAATTGTAGCTTTTGAAAAAACGAATATATGTTTCTTTGTAATTGTTGGGCTAATAAATACATATGATTTGTTAAGTTAGTGTATATAACACAAAAAAAAAAGAAAAAAATTTTTTTTAAAAATTTTTTTTTAAATTTTTCCCTTTTTAAAAAAAAAAAAAAAAAAAATTTTAAAATAAAAAAACGGTTTTAAAAAAAAAAAAATTTTTTTAAAAATTTTTTTTAAAAAAAAAAAAAAAAAAAAATTTTTTTTTAAATTTTTTTTTTTTTTTTTAAAAAAAAAAAAAACCCAAAAAAAATTTTTTAACCCCGGTTAAATTTAAAAAAATTTTTAAAAAAAAAAAAAAAAAGGGGTTTTTTAAAATTTTTTTTTTAAAAAAAAGGGATTTAAAAAAAAAAATTTTTTTTTTTTTTTTTAAACCAAAAAAAATTTTTTGGGAAAAATTTTGGAAAAATTTTTAAAAAAAAAATTAAAAAGGGGGGGGGTTTTTAAAAAAAAAATTTTTTTTTAAAACCCTTTTTTTTAAAAAAAAAAATTTTTTGGGGGGTTTTTTTTTTTTAAAAAAAAAAAAAAATTTTTTTAAAAAAAATTTTTTTTTTAAAAATTTTTTTTTTCCCAAAAAAATTTTTTTTCAAAATTTTTTTTTAAAAAAACTTTTTTTTTTTTTTAAAAAATTTTTAAAAAAATTTTTTAAAAAAAAAATTTTTTTTTTTTGGGTTGGGGAAAAAAAAAATTTTTTGGGTTAAAAAAAAAAAATTTTTAATTAAAAAAAAATTTTTAAAAAAATTTTGGGAAAATTTTGGGGAAAAAAAATTTAAAAAAATTTTAAAAAAAAAAAAAAAAAATTTTTAAAAAAATTTTTTTTAAAAAAAAAAATTTTTTTTTTTCCCCCCTTTTTTTTTAAAAAAATTTTAAAAAAATTTTTTCCCCAAAAAAATTTTTTTTAAAAAAAAAAAAACCCCCCTTTTTTTTTAAAAAAATTTTATTTTTTTAAAAAAAACAAGGGAAAAAATTGAAAAAAAAATTTTTTAAAAAATTTTAAAAAATAAAAAAAAAAAAAAAAATTTTTAAAAAAAAAACCCTGTTTTTTAAAAAAAATTTGGGGTTTAAAAGGGGGGGGGTTTTTTCCCTTTTAAAAAAATTTTTAAAATGGGTTTTTTTTTTTTTCCCAAAATTTTTTTAAAAATTTTAAAAAGGGGGAAAAAAAAAAAATTTTTTTTTTTTTTTTCCTTTTAAAGGAAAAAAAACCCTTTTTTTAAAATTTTGGTTTAATTTTTTTTTTTTTTTTAAAATTAAAAATTAAAAAAAATTAAAATTTTTTAATTTTTTTTTTTAAAAATTTTTTTAAAAAAAATTTTTTTTTTTTTCCTTTTTTAAAATTTTTTAAAAAAAGGGGAAAAAATTGAAATATTTTAAAAATTTAAAAAAAAAAAAATTTTTAAATCCCCCAAATTTTTAAAAAATTTTTTAAAAGTTTGGGGGGAAAAAGGGTTTT
The DNA here is from genome assembly GCA_019359885.1 of Listronotus oregonensis. Classification (NCBI taxonomy): domain Eukaryota; kingdom Metazoa; phylum Arthropoda; class Insecta; order Coleoptera; family Curculionidae; genus Listronotus; species Listronotus oregonensis. The sequence continues at coordinate 255,285 of JAHBCN010000069.1, forward strand.
TTTTTAAAAAAAAAAAAAAAAAAATTTTTTTTTTTGGGGAAAATTTTTTAAAAAATTTTAAAAAAAACAAAAAAAAAAGGGGGGGGGGTTTTTTTTTTTTAAAAAAAAGGGAAAAAACCCCCAAAATTTTAAAAAAAATTTTTTTTCAATTTTTTGGTTTAAACCCCCCCAAAAAAAATTTTTTTAAAGGTTTTTAGTTTTGGGGGTTTTTTCCCCCAAAAAAAAAAAAATTTTGGGGGTTTAAAAAAAAGGGGGGTTTTTGGGCCTTTTTTTAAAAAGGGGGTTTTTTTTTAAAAAAAATTTTGGGGTTTTTTAAAAAAGTTTTTTTTCCCTTTTTAAAAAAAAATTTTGAATTTTTTTTTTTTTAAAAAGGGAAAAAAAAAAATTTTTTTTAAAAATTTTAAAAAAAATTTTGGGGTTTTAAAATAAAAAAAATTTTAAATAAATTTTTTTAAAAGTTATTTTTTTTTTTAAATTTTTTTTTTTTTTTTTTTGGGGGGTTTTTAAGGTTTAAAAAAAAAAAAAAATTTTTTTTTTTTAAAATTTTATTTTTGGGGGGAAAAAAAAACCCAAATTTTTTTTTTTGGGGGGGTTTTTTAAATTTTTTTTGGGGAAAAAAACTTTTTAAAAAATTTTTTTTTTAAAATATTTTTTTCCTGAAAATTTTAAAAAACCCCTTTTTTAAAAAAAAATTTTTAATTTTTTTTTGTTTTTTTTCCCCAAAAAAAATTTTTTTTTAAAAAAAAAAATTTTTCCCAAATTTCCTTTTTTTTTTTTTTTTAAAAAAAAATTTTTAAAAAATTTTTTCCCCTTTTTTTTTTTTCCCCAAAAAAAAAAATTTAAAAAAAAATTTGGGAAAAATTTTAAAAATTTTTTCCCCTTTTAAAAAAAAATTTTTTCCCAAAAAAATTTTTTTTTTTTAAAAATTTTGGGGGATTTTATTTTAAAAAGGCCCCTTTTTTTTTTTTTTTCCCTTTTTTTTTTTTTTTTAAAAAAAAAATTTTTTTTTTTTTTTGGGGGGGGTTTTTAAAAAACCAAAATTTTTTTAAAAAAAAAAAAAAAAAAAAATTTTTTTAAAAAAACCAAATTAAAATTTTTTCCCTTTTTTTTTTTTTTAAATTTTTTTTTAAAAATTTTTTTTTTTAAAAAAATTTTTTTTTTTTTTTTTTTCCATAAAAAAAGGTTTAAAAAGGGGGGTTTTTTTCCCCCTTTTAAGGGGGGCCCCGGGAAAAATTTTTTTAAATTAAAAAATTTTAAAATTTTTTAAAAAAAAAAGGGGAAAAAATTTTAAAAAAAAAGGGGGAAAAATTTTTTTTTAAAAAAAAAAGGGGTTTTTTTTTTTTTTTTTAAAAATTTTTTTTTTTTTTTAAAAAAACCCCCCCTTTTTTGCCCAAAAAAAAATTTTTAAAAAAAAAAGGGGGGGCCCCAAAAAAAAAAATTTTTTTTAATTTTTTTAAAAAAATTTTTTCCCCCCAATGATTTTCCCGGGTTTTCCCAAAAAAAAAAAAAGGGCCAAAAAAAAATTTTTTTTTTTTTTTAAAAATTTTTTTAAAAAAATTTTTTTAAATTTTTTTTTTTAAAAAATTTTTTTTTAAAAAAAAACCCAAAAAATTTTTTAAAAAAATTTTTTTTTTTAAAAAAATTTTTTTTTTTTTTTAAAAATTTTTTTTTAAAAAAAAAAAAAATTTTTTTTTAAATTTAAAAAAAGGTTTTTTTTGGCCCTTTTTTAAAAAGGGGGTTTTTTTTTTTTTAAAAAAATTTCCAATTTTTTTTTTTTTTTTTTTAAAATTTTTTGGGGGGGGGGTTTTTTTTTTTTTTTTAAAAATTTTTTTTTTCCCCTTTTTTTTCCCAAAAAAAAATTTTAAAAAAATTTAAAAACCCCCTTTTTTTTAAAATTTTTTTTTTTTTTTGGGGGGGGTTTTAGAAAAAAGGGTTTTTAAAAATTTTTTAAAAAAAAAAAATTTTTAAAAAAAAAAAAATTTTAAACAAAGAAAAAAAAAAAAATTTTTTAAAAAAAAATTTTTTTTTAAAAATAGAAAAATTTTTAAAACCCCCCCAAAAAAACCCTTTTTTTAAAAATTTTTCCTTTTTTTTTTTAAATTTTTTTTTAAAAAGGGGGGCCCCCAAAAAAAAAGGGGAAAAAAACCAAAAAAAATTTAAAAATTTTTTAAAAAAAAATTTTTTTAAAACAAAAAAATTTGTAAAAAAAAAATTTT